>JAJPUD010010010.1:12475-67261 GCA_023553655.1 Myrmecobius fasciatus
CACACACACACACACACACACACACACACACACACACACACACACACAGAATATTAAGAATCCCTAAGTTAAAGAAAAAGGGTGGGAAGTGTGAACCTGTGTGAGGGGAATAGTATCCTAGACATGGAGAAATGTCAATATAAATGCACTGAGTTGGAAGATGGAGTATCATTTGTGAGGAGCAAAAAGACTGAGCTAGCTGGATGGTAGATTCTGTGAAGGCAAGTAAAGTGCAAAATGATTGAGAAGACAGATAGTTAATATGGGACTTCAGCATAAGAGAGGGATTGGGGTTGGATATATCTGGAAATCATCTTCATGAAGATGACAGCCAAGCCCTGGGAGATAATTTCCAAGTGCTATATGATAGATTGAAAAGAGAAAAGGACCCAGGACAGAGCTTTAAGGATACTATGGTTAGTGGCTATGACCCAAATAAAGATCCAAATATATAATCATTGTTAATTATAAATTTTACATCTAGAACAGTCATTTGAATTTGGTTTTGGTCAGCTTTTAGAATAGTAATGTCCTTGTATTCAGAATAATTAACAATATATCTTCCCTTTGTGCCTTTCTTTGGCCCTTCTTTCAATGTTTTAGTGGATTCTTTTTGGAATTTCATAATTTCCTTAAAGGATCCACAAACAATGATTTGTTTGACATTTTTAAACACTGGCATATTTAACTTGACCCACAATATAATTTTTGCTTACGAAAATGCAAGATGAGAAGATTTTAAACCCAACTTTTTTCTTGTAAATTTATTTGACTGTGTTTTGATTAATGTTTCTAGATTCTTGAAAAAAAAGTGAATCTCTAAGATAGAATGTCACAATCTCATCTCAGTCCTTTTTCCTTTAATTGTGAAAAATGTTAAATTCAACTTCTTAAAATTAGTTTTAAAATATCCATTTGCTGCAAATGTAAGATTTTAATGAATTTTATTTATCTTTACTTGAATCCTCTGACAGCATAATTCAAAAATCAGTGATAACCAACACTGATGAACCAGTATTTAATTTATAATATTTTTCTTAGAACTAAGATAACCTCCTCCTTATATTTCTTATTATTTTTTCCCTGAACCTTTTCTAAGGAAGTAGAACATTAATGAGAGAAAACATTCCCATCTGTCTACAGAAAATCTTTACCCATACACTTTTATTCAACCACTACATAATGCTACATTTGGACACAAAGGATTTGAAAAAAAGTTAAAGGGAAAGGGAAATTACCATATAACAGGTGAACTTTATAGAACTTTCAAAAAGAGCATTGAGCAGTGGTTGACATACTAGTCTTGATATAATTAGTAGGCTGACCTTTTTGTAGTGGTAAGAAACTGGAAACTGAGTGGATACCCATCAGTTGGAGAATAGCTAAATAAGTTATGGTATATGAATGTTATGGAATATTATTGTTCTATAAAAAATGATCAGCAAGATGATTTCAGAGAAGTCTGGAGAGACTTATATGAACTGAAAAGTGAAATGAGTAGAACCAGGAGAACATTATCCACAGTAACAGCATTATACTATGATCAATTCTGATAGACATGGCTCTTTTCAAAAATGAGGTGATTCAGGACAGATTCAATGGTCTTATGATAAAGATAGCCAATTGAGTGTGGATAACAACATAGTATTTTCACTTTTTTACTGTTGTTTGCCTGTATTTTGTTTCCTTTCTCATTTTTTCCTTTTTGATCTGATTTCTCTTATATATAGCATGATAATTGTGGAAATATGTATAGAAGAACTGCATGTTTAACATGTATTGGATTACTTGACAACTAGGGGAAGGAATGAAAAATTTGGTACACAAGGATTTACAAGGGTGAATGTTGAAAATTATCTATGCATATGTTTTGAAAATAAAAAGCTTTAATAAAAAATAATTAGTAGGCTGAGATAATAACAATAATGATAACATTGCAGATTTATATGCTGTACTTTGAAAGAGGCAGTAATGCTCTCAATCATCCTGACCCACATCCTGAGCATACAGAAAGTCTTAGTTCACAAATCATGGAAAAGTCTCAGTGCTAGAAAGATGGCCTTGACAGAGAAGAGATTGAAGTGTTCTGCATCACTCACTAAGACCAGGCAACTGTTGGTGAAACCACAAGCTGAAACAGAAGGACTTTGAGCAAAACCACTTAAACTGATAATGAATGATTGGAGAAAAGAAAAACTTAAGGGGAAACTAAATCAAAAAGGACTTCATACATAAAAGTTAACCCAAAGGAATTCTTGTCCATGTGATTTATATTGTTCACCTAGTTGAGACCCTAGGTTGAAAAATATTGGGATTAGAAAGATATATGTATGATGAACTAGCCTATATATCTAACAATAGTACCTAAACAATCTAGAGACATGGGATAACTCTGTTATTCTTAATATTTGCTAGATTAGGTACACAATATATAGGAAGCAAATGAGTATCATAAATATTTGATAAACCTAAAGATCCTATTTGAGAAAGAATTCAATATGTGACACAAAAGCCTGGGAAAATTGGAAAATAAATCAACATCTCACATCATATGCCCAAATGAACTCAAAGTGGTACATTTTAGACATAAAAGATGATAAAATAAGCAAGTTGGGAGAACTTGAGGAAAAATTACTTGTCAGATGTATGAATAGGGGAAGGCTTCATGACCAAACAATAGATAGAGAGGTTCATAGAGGGTAAATAGATAATTTAGATTACATAAAATTTTGCACAGACAAAACTAATGCAGCCAAAATTAGAAGAAAAATAGTAAACTGTCATGTAGGTGTTGCAGAATTTTGCAGAATTGAGTAAATGTTTGAGTTCTCTATTATATCAAAAACTGAGCCAAACTTAAAAAGAGGAGCCATTCTGTAACTGATAAATAATCAGAGGACATCTAAACAAGTAATTTTTCAGAGGGAGAAATCAAGCTGTCAATAGATGAAAAAATGCTCCAAATAACTAATAATCAGTGAAATTTAAATTAAAACAGCACTGAGGTATAATTACATACCCAAATAATTGGCTAAAATGACAGAAAAGGAAGATAATAAATGCTAGAAGAGATGTGGGAAAATTAGATACATTAACAAACTATTGGCAGAACTGAGAGCTAGTTCAACCATTGTTTTAAATGATTTGAAATTCTGGCCAAAGGTCTATAAAACTGTATACAACTTTGGACTGCTGTTGAGTCTATACCCCTAAGAGATCAAATAAAAAGGAAAAGAACCCATACATACCAAAATATTTGCAGTAGCTCTTTTTATAGTGGCAAAGAATTGGAAAATGAGAAGATGCTCATCCAAATAAGTTGTGGCACATAAATGTGATGAAATATTATTGTGTTATAAAAAATTGGAAGGGGATCATCTCAGAAAAAACCTGGGAAGATTTATATGAACTGATGCAAACTAAATTGAGCACAACCAGGAGAATATCATACACATTAACAGCAATATTGTAACAGTGATCATCTGTGAAAGACTTAGTAATAGACTTGATCAAATCAATAATCCACCACAATTCCAAAAGACTCATGATGTAAAATGCTACCTACTTCCAGATGAGAGCTAATGTATTTGCAATGCAAAATGAAGCATATTTTATCATTTCTTTATTCTTCTTGGGTTTGGGGTTTTTTGGGGGGTTTTTTTGGTTTGGTTTGGTTTGGTATTTGGAACATATCTAGTGCAGAAATATACTTTGTTTAATTTCTTATATGTAACTGTATAGTATTTCTTGCCTTCTTAATGGGTAGAAAGAGAGTAGAGGGAGGGAAATAATTTATAACTGAAAATAAAAACTAAAAACTTTTTAAGGACACAGATCCTGAACCTGTGACGAGGAGAGGGGAGAAAAGAACTGAAACAAAGAAAGTACCATAAATTCCCTTAGTAATTCATTATATGATTCTAACATTTTCAGCTTGTGAGTACACAATTATTCCAAATTGATTGAAAGTGGAAAAAAATCATGCCATCAGTGATTCAGTGATAATCACTAAGAAACTTCTATTAGTATCTAGTCTATTGGTAGACATGCAGTTAGATTCTAAATCTCATGATTGTGATTGTTCGATTATTTCTTTTTTGATTCTTGAAGTTAGCTTAATTTTTTGCCCAGCCCTTAACCTAGGTTCCCATGCTTGGCAATCAGCTGGTGATGACTCAGGGAGCCATAGTATCATAGAAGAAATGGCCAAAATCATCTTATAGTATGATAGATCTACAAGGGAACTTTGAGATCATCTAGGTTGCCTCCTTCATTTTACAGATAGGGAAACTGAAGCCCAAAGAAGTAAAGTGTTTCGGTGGGATGGGATGGATAAAAACCAGATATGGAAAAAGAGAGATCCTGGATTTAAATTTCTCTTCTCAATCTACGTGACCTCAAGCAGTTCACTTAATCTCTTTCAGCTTCAGTTTCTACCATCTTTTAAATGAGGTTGAACTAGATGATCATCAAAGTCTCTCCCAGTTCTATATTGCTGTATAGTCTCTACCCAAGGTCTCATACCTAGTTAGTGGAAAAACTAGAATAAGAACCCAACTTCTGTTGATTTCCAGTTTTTCTATTGTAGCAAATTGACAGAATGTGTAAATTCTAGGTAAATACCAGAAAGATTTTGGAAACAAAATTAAGAAATGTGTAATTACATCACTTGTCAACATAGTGGTGCACTTGAGTACCTCCAGGCTTCATCCCATGATATGCAATGTTTCTAGATCCCGAAAGATGAGACCCAGAAAGAATCAACTCTTATAAGTCCAAAAATCATCCCTTAGAAAAATATTTTCTCCTCCCAAGACAGGCTCAAAAAGAGAGAGAGAGAGAAACCACTGATTTGATGCCTTCATCAAGTCACAGTGTTACTCAAATCTTCCTCATTCCCAACCTTACTCACTCCTGAATTGAAATCACTACCTCCTTCATTAGCACTGATTTTTAATTGTTTCTCAAATTTGACTTGCAATATTTTTCTTGGATAAATTAATTTCCTTGAGGATAGGAATTCATTCTGGGAATTATATAAAGCACTGAAAAACTTACATAGTCAAAGTGAAGGCTACAAGAGACAGACTGAAACCACAAGGTCCTTGATTTCTGGAAAGTTCATTATTTTTTAAAAAATCTAGAAATAATATGTTTATTAAATAGAAATTGGGTGGGATGATTGAAAGTGTTGAGACATATCTTATAGTTCTTATAGCCTCTATTGTAAATAGATTGGGCTGCAGAAGTCTCCCCTAAGAAGGAAGCTTATACCAAGCTTTCCTTTATTTCCAACCATCATAGTTTTTGTTGGGAAAAGTAGCAGATTTGGGTTTTGTCATCTACTTCCTATTGTACCTGGAGCAAGCCCCTTTCTTCTAGATCTCAGTTTCTTCATTGGTTAAATGAAGGGGATGGATTGTATGGTTTTTGCTCTAAATTTCTTTTGCTTTTTAAATTCTAAATCTATGATCAATAATTCCATTAGGCAAATCTAAACTCTTAACACCTTCTTAATTGTTAACGCTAGCCTGAGTTTTTACTGCAAACATTAAGTCCACTCTGGCATCTAGAATAACTGGTCAGATCACTAAAAGACTTTTCTTGGTTAAGGTGGACAATTCAGTGAGAGACAATGCACTGAAGCAAAAACTAGATATATAGAATTCACAGAAAGTTGAAAAAGTGTTTTTTATTGTGATTCAAAGTATCACGACTAGAGAATAGCCCAGAAATTCTTTGAAATTCGGACTGGAATTCTGGCTTCTATAAAACTATTATTTAAAGAAAATAACTTAGAAAAAAAATCTATCCTTAGCTTTAAGATTCATATCCTGCATCTCTTGCCTTGATTAATGTACATGATTATTTTCAATGGATAAGATACTAAGGTAATCCTTGAATATAGACCAAAACTTGCCTCTTGAATCCCTCATTTACCCAGAATGGCCCAACAATGAGGGATTGTTTTGAGGGAATAATACTAAAAAATTTAAATTAATAGAATTTTTTTCTAAAAAATGAATTATATGTTTCCTTACTTTACTTATTCATTCTTTGCCCCCCTTCTAACTTATCCTTAATCACTGAATCACTCAGATAAAACTGAGTCCTAAGAATGACTTTAGCTTAAAAAGGCCAACATCTTCCACCCTATCCAGGGCCATTTATATTTTACCACTGGAACCAGATGGCTCTGGAGAAGAAAGCTTGAGGCTAATGATATTACACAGTCCTTCCTCACTTAAATCCAATTCACTTGCAAGTCATCGAATCACCTTCCTGTTATCAAGATCCTCTTCAAGAATGAAGGACAAACAACAACAACATTAAGGCAGCTTGGTGGTGTACTCAGGAAAACCTGAGTTCAAATCTAGCCTCAGATACTTATTAGCTATATGACCCCAAGTAAATCACTTCACCCTGTTTACCTCAGTTTCCTCATCTGTAAAATGAGCTGGAGAAGGAAATGGCAAACCACTCCAGTATCTCTGCCAAGAAAACACCAAATGACTCAGGAAGAGTCTAATATAACTGAACAACAACTAAACAAAATTAGGTGCAAGACACTATATGAGATCAAAAGAAAATATCATACATTTTCTACTGTCACAGAGTTTACAATCTTATAGGAAAGATACTTATACAAATCACTACTAGAGAAAACAATATATGACAAGTACCATAAAAGTGGTATAAAAAAGGAAGAATCAGAGATCTGCTTACTTTAGAAAACAGAATCTATTGAAAATAATTTAGAATATTTTAGGTAACCCCCAGTCACCATTAGACACAATCATTGTTCAGCTTTGTATAGTGATCCCTTCAGGAGTAATTCATGGACAGGTCTAATTTCAGTTCAAAATAATCAGACAACAAACATTTATTAATTATATTATATACAAAACACTGCTAGATGGGAAGATAAAATGATTGGATGAGATGGTTGTGTCCTTGTGGTGCTTAACATTTTTTAATTACATACAAACAATTAATTATATTACAAAAACACATATATTAATGTACAAAACAGGTGGAGGAAAAGGAGAAGAAAAAAGGAGGAGGAGAAAAAAGGAAGAAGAGAAGAGGAAAAGAAGGAGAAGGAAGAGGAGCAGAAAAGCAAAAACAAGAACAACATCAAGAAGAAGAAAAGAATGCCAGACCACAGGAAGACAAGAAATCCAAGGAGAAATTTTACATGAGATCTACAAAGAGAAAGTTTATCAATGACAAGAAAGATCAATCGGAAAGCTTCCTAAAGAAATTACAGTTTGAATTGGATTTTAAAGGACAGGTGGTATTTTCAACAAGTTAAAGGGGATTTAAAAGACTTTCTAAGCATAGGGGACAATATAAATAAAATAACAAAAAAAGAAAAGTACAGTACTCCTTCTAGGCTGGAGAACAGTTATAGGCAATAGTATGAAATATAGTTGGAAACAAGATGGTGTCAGATTATAAATGGTTTTTAATGCAAGGCAAAGGAGAGTGAATTTTATTCAATAGTCAAGAGTGAGCCACAGAAAATCTTTTTGCAAAGAAAGGAGAAATATGACAATTTTTACATAGAAAAGATTATTCCATCAACAATATAAAGAATGGATTAGAGGGGCAGCTAGGTGGCATACTGGATAGAGTACCAGCCCTGAATTCAGAAGAACTTGAGTTCAAATCTGATCTCAGACACTTAGCATTCCCTAGCTGCGTGACCCTGGGCAAGTCACTTAACCCCAATTGCCTCAGGGAAAAAAAAGAAAGAAAGAATGGTTTGGAAAAGGGATAAAATGGAGATGAATGTAATAGGTGAAGGAAAGAGAAGAAACAAAGAGAAAACCAAGGTTTCAAATAAATTAAACTAAACATTAACACTCATGGAAACAGGGAAATTAGAAGGAATAGTTTTAGGGACATAGGTATTGTTTGATTTTAGACATTGAATTTGAGGTGCTTTTGGGACTTCCAGATGAAACTGTCTCATAGTCAGTTGAATCTGTATATTCTATGGATATTTCTAATTCGTCATGATCAAAACAGAGCTCATTTTCTTTCTAAAACAACCCCTCTTCTGATCTTCCTTTAGTGCACCATTGACCTTTCAGTCTCCCAGATTCTCAACCTCAATATAATCCTTATATTCCCATTCTCACACACATAACCTGTATCCAACTCATTGCCAATATCTCTGCATCTCTCAAATGTCACTCTAAACTCACATGGCCACCATCCTAGTTCAGTCCCTTATCATATCTCACCTGGGCTATTCCAGTAGTTTTCTAAAAGAATGTTATCCTCTAATCTCTCTCCACTCCAAACTCCAAACTATCCTTGAGACAGTTGCCAAAGTTATCTTCCTAAACACAGGATTAATAATCTCTCTTCCCTCCCTTCCTCCCTTTTTCCCTCCCCCCCTCTCTTTCTCTCTCACACTCTCTGTCTCTCTCTGCCTCTTACACACACACACACACACACACACACACACACACCTCAGTAAACTCCAGTGCTTTTTCTGTTCCCTCTAGCATCAAATATATATTCTTCTGTTTGTCATTTACAACTCTCATAAAGCTCTATCATTTAAAATATCCTTCCTGTCTTCTCCATCTTAACACATAATATTCTCTTTCATGTACTCTGTGGTCCAACTATAATGGACAACTTGCTCTTTCTTATACACAATCAGTGTCCTAACTCCTTTCTCCATGCTTTGGAATTTACTTTTCCCCATATCTTGAACACTCTCTCTTCTTCACTCCAACTCACAGAATTTCTACTTTCCTTCAAGTCTCAGTTCAAGAGGCAACTTCTACTGGAAGCCTTACTTTCCCTCAAATTTGTTCTCCCCCTAACTTTCTCCCCAGACACTAGTATCTATATCCTAGTACCTGTGTGTCCAGGGTCATGTAAGTAGCAAGATAGGGTTTGGGTATTTTGATAAAATCTTGCCTATTTTCATCATCATTGTCACCTAGAGTCATATCTTCTAGAATCTATAGTGATTCTACATATTTAAAAATTTCTGAACATATGATAGAGAGTTCAGATTTGAATATTCTTTACTGGTAGTCACAGTTCTCCCCTCAGCAAAAAAAAATGTTTTCATAAAAATTTTTTTTTGTTTATAGCAGACTCCTTTTTTAAATGACTGAGGTTGGAACTTAAAGATACCCTCTGCTGAAACTATTTCCACAAGTTGATTAAGTATTGGTATACATACATTGTTAAATTTTGCAAACCAGGAATAGGTATTCATCAGCCCAGAGAACAAGCATTAAGATAAATGGGTATTCAGAGATTTCCTTATAAATGTAAAGAGAACTGTCCAAAATACAATTTTCATTTTTTAAGACTTAAGTCATCTGTAATAAATATGAGATATTCTCCTTGAACTGACTGACTTCCTGCATCCATTCCAAATCTGACATCTGAATCACTTTATAACTCAGATGCAGTTAAATCTAAATAACAGAGCACTGTCTCTGGAACTATTGATTATATGCTAACAGAGATTATGTCTTCCCAACACCCAGCCACTTGGAAAATGGAAAGAGCAGTCAAATGCCTTCTTTGGCATTATTTGAACCAAGTTAAAACTTATTTTCTTTACAGAATTCAGTTAAACTACTTTAGAGAACTAGAAGATACTTCTGGAAAGCTAGTGGGGCAGCTTTCCCTGAGGGTTATGAGTCTCCATATTACTACTAGAATTGCTTCAACCAGACATAACCACTAGGTAATGCTATGTTAGCTTACCAAAAGGCTCCCTATTTACTACAAAACCCACATTCATCAGATATGGGATATGAAATGAAGCATTGGTGACCAAATAGTCAATTTTGAATTAGAGATGGAAGAACTGAGCTGACATCAACCAAAGGCAAAATGTTGCCTTTAAAAAGAAAAATCTGAAAGCAATTGAAAAAACTAAGTATGGAATAAGAAAGAGGATTTAAAGGAGAAGAGATGGGAGGGGAGAATATTTTTTCAGTTCTCACTAACAAAAAAAAAAAAAAAAGAACTCTAATACCAGGAGTAGAGCAATTACAGGTGAAGTCACAAAATAATAAAGCAAGAAGATAACAAAATAAGCCTTATAAACTGACACTAAATATGCTTTCTCAGTACCTCTCTCTTGTCAGCCTCTGTATTCCCTATAGGGTATACAAAATAACCCTAAACTTATGCTGAAAGACCAATTCAGAGATTTCCCTCCCGCTGCAGAGATTCCCATACCTCATCCTTGTCTGTCTCACCAGGTAGCAATAACCAGGTGACCTTGTCTCTGCCTAGACAAAAGGAAAAAAAAAAAAAAGACTGGGCTTCTTTTTGCCTGGAGCAGCCACTTGGTTAGGGAACCAAAAAGCTGCTAACACTCAGCCCAGAACACCCTTTCCACTTTCTCCAATACTGGAAAATTTGGCAGAGATTGATTCAGCCTAAGTAGATAACCGAAGAATGATAAAAACTGGAAGAGGGCCAGTATGCAATACTGGATAGGCAAGAAAAAGAACTGAAATGCATCTGGAGCTAGATCTGGTCCCCATAAGTTTCTTGAGGAAAGGATTGATTTTAAATTTTAATATTAAGTATCTAAATAGGAAGTTTTCAAAAGAAAAAATCAAATATATTAAAAATTATAGTTTTAAAAAATGTTCTAAATTACTAATGAGAGAAATGAAAGTTAAAGTCACTTTGAGGTTTCATCTCATACATATCAGACTGGAAAAGATAACAAAAAAGGAAAAGAAAGATGAGGGAAGGGCCCTACTATACTAGGACATTGTTGATGGAGTTATGAATTGTTTAATCATTCTATAAAGCAATTTAGAACTACACCTGAAAGTTACCAAATTATGAATTAACCTATACTAGAACTATATATCCCTCCCCTCTAAAACAAACAAAAACACAAAGGAAAAAGTCCTAAATATAAAAAAATTAAAACATATTTATAATAGCTTTACTTGTGGTAGCCAAAACTGGAAACTAAGGGAATATTTTCCTTTGGAGAACAGTTAAACAAATTGTGGTACGTTTTTATGCCATAAGAAATGATGAAATGGACAATTTTGGAAGAAACTGGGACTATATGAACTAGTGCAGAGTGAAGTAAGCAGAATGAGAATGATTTATTCAATGACTGCAACATCATGGAGAAAAACAACTTTGAAAAATTTTAGAATGCAATGAAATAATAAATAATGAGTTCAAAAGAATGAAGATAAAACATGATGCTTATCTCCTGAGAGAAATGATGAATTCAAAATGTAGAAAGTGAAATACATTTTCAAATGTGGCCAATGTGGGAATGCGTTTTGACAGATTATGTAACTATGCATTTAGGAATTTTTTTTTTAGTTTGCTTAAGGGAAAGGGACAAATTAAAAGAGAGGAAACATAAATATGCTCCCTCTATGATATGTCACAGTTATTTCAACATAATTTATTACAGTAAAGTGGTGTTCTGAATTAAAACTCAGGCACTGAATCACACAACCAAAGAGAAATAGTGAAAATTCACTGCTACTCTTGCTACTAAAAAATGAAAAAGTTCTTCAATACACTGCCTGCATGGGAAAGGATTATTATTGGAAACAGAGGATATTTATTGGGAGAAATATGTTAAATACACTGCCAACTTTATGTGCAATATTTCTCCTTTTTTCTATTACTTCATTATTGACATAGGCTGTATAATAAAATAAAATAATATTTTAAAAGGTATAGAAATTATTTTTAAATTTAACAAGAAAGTTGGAGAAGAGGGAGAATTTTGGGCTAACCAAAATACCAAAAAGAAAGGGAGATTGGGGAAAATAATATGGGAAAGAAAGAAAGAAAAAAAAAGGAAGAAAGAGAAAGAAAGAAAGAAAGAAAGAAAGAAAGAAAGAAAGAAAGAAAGAAGTAAGTTGCATTGCAAAGCTGGTAGTGACAAACAGAAGGGCAAAAGTGGCTATCTGAAAAAAATCTTTGTATCAAATGCCTTTACAATTTTGATATTCAAAATACATAGACAAATAAAATAAATATTTGGCAAAAAAAGACATTCTTCACCAGAAAAAAAGGTGGTTAAGGCTCAAACATTTTCAAAACAAAACTTTTAAAGTTGGCATGGTGAACTATTCACAAGCATATGAAACAATGTTTTAGGGACAACTAAGTGGTGCATTGGATACAGTACCAGCCCTGGAGTCAAGAGGACCAGAGTTCAAATATAGCTTCAGACAATTGACATATAGTAGCTGTATGGTTTTGGGTAAATCACTTAACTCTAATTGCCTCACAAAAAAAATCAAATCAAATCAAAAAAGAATGTTCCAAATCACTAATTATAGGGAAATGAACAAATCAAAGCAATTCTGGGATTTTCCCTCACTCCCAGCAAATTGCAACGATGACAAAATATGGAAAGAGCTAATGGTTGAAAGAAGTGTGGACACTCAGATATACCAATATATAGTGGAACCATTCTGGACAGCAATTTGGAATTAACCAAATAAAATGACAAAAATTTCTATCCCCTTTGATTCAGAAATCCTACCACTAGGCACATATACCAAGGAGACCAGTGGCAAAAAGAAAAACCGGTAAATATTTAATAATTTTCTTCAGTTCTACTCCTCACCCCAAAAAGAAATATATGCAGGATCCATTTTAAATTTAATCTGGTTATTAACATTTCCTCCTTTACGTTCTTAAATCTAACAATCAACAAAGCAAAATCTCAAATTCTGATTTGTAATCTCTAATTTGTAATCTGCTGATTTCTGAGTCGTAAATGATCACACTGAAAATTCAGATCAGCCCTACTGGCTCAATACACCCTTGAAACCAATTCTCCAAGAAACATGACTTGACCATAATTCCACAGCTGGTTTTTATCCGAGGTACGATTTGAACCCACTTCTCATTGAGTTTGTTATTCCTTCCACTATACTTCATTGCCTCAATTTTTCATGATCTTCAAGTTTCTGCAGACAGAAATCAAGAGCTAATGTTATTATGAAGACAGATTAAAGTACCTGCTGACCTTTTATTACAGAACAAAGCAATACAATGAATTTTAACCTACAAAACCAATGACATGAAGAGATTAACTATAGGGCTTTGACCACTTCCTATCTTTTAAAGGAAACTAGAATTTTATTAACAAGACGACATAGATAATCCATTGTGTCCAGTTCTCTTTCATGTCCCATTGCTGCCTTGTGGAAAGGGATGTGATGGCACAGAAACTTTGCACTTATCATAGAATAAACATATCTTATTGTTCTCTGTCTTGGTTACTTTATGATGGTAGCCAGGATATCACCAGGGCTGATTTTCTTAAGAACTTGAGGCTATTACTATCATGAAACCTTTCTAATTTTTATCTGTCAAGATTTAAAGAAGCCCCAGCTTAGATGGTGAAGCTTATCACCCTTATGAGTCTCCCAGGATTCCCTATTCCATGTGATAAGCTCAGATATTTCTAGGATAAAGACTTCCACCAGGGAGAAATATGGAGCGAAATTATAATAAAATGTCCTTTCAAGGAAATGTTTTAAACAAGCAAAAGGCAGCAAAGTACTTAAAAAGAACCATGTCACTGGGCAAAGTCAGAGAGTCCAAGCCAGGAAAATAAACAAGTCCATATGGATGAGAGGAAGAGGAAGAAAACAAACTAGCAAATTAACACAAAGTAGTTCTCTGGCTAAATGGGGCTTCTCTTGGCCTCCACACAATCAGAACAGCTGCATGCTCTATATTACCTGGCCTAATTCTCATGGGGATATGAAAGCACATCATGCTTAACTCCCTTCTTTCTTACATACTTCCCTCATCTTATGTGAAAAGTAAAATATATTTGTGAGGTTTTGTTTCCTCAACTGAAAAATTCAAAATAAACTTTGACCAGTTATAATATTGAGCCAAATTTAACTAGATAAAATTAAATAGAAATAAGTGTCTGGTGAGTCTCACAGAAATGTTATGTAGAGGTTTACATGGTAAGAAAAGAATGTTATATAGGCTTTGGGGTCAGCACCTCTTGGATAAGGGGAACTAAAGAATGTCTTAAATCAACAAAAGTGATCACAATCACTGGTTGACTACAAATGACCTGGGATCATGCCCCAGGAAAGCTAAATTTTCAATTGAGCATGGCTAATGTCTCATACATATTAATTTCTCTTCCCTTAAGGAAAAGTCATCTGTCGTTTTCAAACATGTGATGATGTGGCAAGGGGAAGGGGGAAAATATGGAAACATATCAAAGGGTCTATGTAATGGGAACATAATGAAATGTTAGACCTAGGAGAAATCTCCTCCAGTGGAAACTCTGAGGAGAAGGAAGAGTTAGGGCAGAATTATAGAGTATAACTGCTTGTCTAGCTTCTGTGAAGATACAAATGCTCTTTGAAAGGAATATCACAAGAAAAGTAATAAAAATCCTTCCTCCACTCACTCTGAGAATTTGAGTCTGAAGTCTTCATTTCTAATAGCATCTTTTCATCTTTTCTTCTCCACTTCTTTAACACCTCACCCATACATACAATCTTTGTTCTCAGACCCACAACAAAAAATTCTTATGTTGTTAAGTGGCCAAGAAAGGGAGGAGAAAAAACAACAATAGACCAGGAAATCTTGAGTTTGAATTCTGACTCTAACCTTTACTATGTATGTAAATTTGACATTTCATATCTCTAGGAACTCAGTTGCTTTATCAATTAAGCATCAATAAGCATTTATTTATGAAATCTATGGACCAAACAATGTACCAGGTACTGATAATCCAGATAAAAATAAAACAAACCTTCCTTTCAAGGAGCTTACATTGTGTTAGGGGAAAACAACATTTAAGTATATAAGTAAACAGAAAATATATACCAAGAAATTTGGAACAAAGGTCACTAGCAGCTAGGAGAGAGATAAGATAGCTCTTGAACTTATCTTTGAATAGAACAAAAGTAAAAAAGATAGCCCTTGAAATTGACATGTATAGCTTGACTTCCTGAAGGGATACAGTAATAACGGAGCCAATAAAGTTAGCTCTCTGTCTGTACAAGACAGTTTGGTCAAAACAGGAAATTCTGCAGGGTCAATTTGTTCCCATATCAAGAGGAGATAGAAAGAGATAGCATTCCTTAGGAAGGTCCATTTAGATACTGGGTGCTCCCATGGATGAGTTATTTTGCAGAGGTCTATTCACCCTATCAGTGTAACTCTGAATAAGTCACTTAATCCTGTTTGCCTAAATTTCACCACCTATAAAATGAAGGTAATAAGCCTCAGGAGGATCAAGTAAGATAATATTTGTAAAAAGTGCTTTTAGCATTTAGAAGGTGTTTATTTCTTTTGTTTCCATTCAGGAACAAAGATACAATGGTGAGAAAAGGAATATCTGCATATCAGAAGCAAAAATTGGATCAATTTGGATTCATTGAAAAGTGAATGCATAGATTATATGTGTAATAAGCCAGACTGAAGTCAGATTGTGAGAATCTTTCTCTCTCTTTTTTTTTTTTTTTTTTTTTTTTTCTGAGGCAATTGGGGTTAAGTGTCTTGCCCAGGGTCACACAGCTAGGGAATGTTAAGTGTCTGAGATCACATTTGAACTCAGGTCCTCCTGACTTCAGGGCTGGTGATCTATCCACTGCGCCACCTAGCTGCCCCAGATTGTGAGAATCTCTTAATGCCAACCAGAGGAGTTTACATTTAATTCTTGAGACAAAAAGGTGGTAGAGTTTTTGGACCAGGGGAATGATATGGATATACCGAGGCTTTAGGACTATCATTCTGAAAGTATTCTATCTTCTATTCTAAAGGAAATTAGAAGTCCATTACATAAGTAGCTTATTAAGTCCTTCTCACTGCCCATTGCCACCCTGTGGAAGGGATTGTAGAGTCCAACATAACATTTTAAGCAGTTCATGACATCTGAATCCTAATCTCCCCCATAGATAATGGAATTAAGCCTTCAGATATTATATTAAAATGCAAAAATGACTGATTCTTATATGACAGAATTCCCATTTCTAGAGGAAGATTGAAGCTGATCAATCATCAAAGAAAACCATAAACCAAAATCTTGTTCTTATCCAGATACTTTTGGGTTTGCCCTCTGGCTGAATCCAGTGCCTGGAGCAGCCTGTACCATTCAAAACCAGCCTAAAATGAGCCTGGAAATGCTAACCTACACCAACATCCTGCTTCCCCATTCCATCCATTCCAAGAACTCTTTTCCCTAAAACTCCCCTTTTGTACTTATGATTTGGGTCTTTAAAGACTACTCCGTAAACCTATATTGTTGGGCACTTTTGTATTTCTATACCTGTGGTATCCTCATGTACACATCCCTGGTCTTGCTTGTCCATATTAAAGATACATTTCTGTTTTTTTGTTGTTTTGGTTGGGGTGTGTATGTGAGTGTGTGTGAGTGTGTGTGTGTGTGTGTGTGTGTGTGTGTGTGTGGTGTGTACACGGACACATGCATGTGTGTATTTATTCCTGACTCTTTTAGTTTTCTTTATAATCATCCTTGGGTTGACAGAAACAGTGGTCCATTTTTAGAGTAAATGGCAGGGCTAAGGTTTAAATGTTAGTGTGCATAGACTCTATTCTATCTCCTCTAATTAGAACGGAAATGTCATGGGGACAGAATCTCTATGTATCCATCCCATGCACTGTGCATGAATAGCAAATTTCTCATCCCCAACCGCATGGGAATAGGAGCCAAGATCTTCAAATCTTTGTACCTCTTTGCCCTTGAAAAAGGCCCTATAACTAAGGTGTTGCTTTTTCCTGTATAGAATAGCATGGTCAACATGAGCATCGGACCATCCTTTCTTTCTCTAAGACTTTTGTTGAGCTGAAATCATAGCTAATTGGTAGCTAACTTCTCAAATTAGAGATGTGCTGATACATCCTTACATGAAGATTGTGCTTTGTAAACTTTAAATAGGAAGAAGCTTGGCTCAAAAGAAATAATCCACTGGATTCAGAAGCCTTGCACTCAAATTTCACTTCTGATACTTATTTTCTGGGCAACTTTAAATGAATCACAAACTCCCTGGTCCTCAGTTTCTTCTATAAAATGAGAGAAATGGATTTGCTGGCCTCTGAGGTCCCTTTTAGTTAATTCTATGCATTTCAATTTGGAACTCTGCCCAAAGGGCTCTCAAACTTTGATCCAGCAGTATTTCTACTGAGCCTGTATCCCAAAGAGATCATAAAAAAGGAAAAATGACCCATATGTGCAAAAATGTTTGTAGAAGCCCTTTTTTGTAGTAGCAAGGAATTGGAAAGTGAGTGGATGCCCATCAGTTGGAGAATGGTTGAATAAGTTATGGTAAATGAATGTTTAACAATGAGTCAATTCTAAAAGACTTGAAATGGAAAGTTCCATTCCACATCAAGAGAGAACTATGAAGCATATTTTTTATTGTTGTTTGTTTGTTTTCCTTTCTCATGTTTTTTTTCCCTTTTGATCTGATTTTTCTTTGTAGCATGATGGAAAATGGAAAAATGTTTAGAAGAATTACATGTTTAACTTATATGAGATTGCTTGTTCTCTTGAGGAAGGAAGAGAAGGAAGGTGAGAAAGAAAATTTTGTAACACAAGGTTTTGCAAAGATGGATGCTTGAAAACTAATTTTGCATATATTTGGGAAAATAAAATGCTATTAAAATTTTTTTAAAAGATACTTCCTTTTAGCTTCACTTTGACTAGTATTCAACCTTCTTTCTTCAAATCATGTCCTTCTCTTTCTCCATGATCCCCAGATTGAATCATATACAAGAATGAAAAGGTCCTGAAAGAAGTCTCTCCTAGAGTAGAAGCTTGACAAAGACATCTACTGGTCTCAAAATCTTGTAGGCCAGTTCACCTTTCCTTCCTTTATCCCTTCTGCTTTCTTTCCATAGAAACAGAACTGGTTGCTTCCCCACTCCCTACACTAGTTAATTAATACACCAGTTGGGGCTACATCAGAGAGTCAGGTTATCACACAAAAACCTCATTCTTCTATCTCCTTCCCTCCAATTGTTGAGATGGGGTATTAGGAATGTAAAACATTGCATATATAGTTTATGGAGGTGTTGGTACCTCAGTAAGACTTCAAAAAAAATCTGATTATTTAGAGATGCTAAAAGACAGAAACACTGAAATGTAAAAAGGAAGGCATTAGAAAGTCCCTTCCTTGTTGGGATATGATGTTTGTTTAGCTCAATAGTTTATGAGAAGGCCAGTGTGATCAGCAATTTGTCTTCAGGGTGCTCATACCTTTGTCCCCAGAGAAGAAAGGGAAACAAATAAATAAATTGAGATTGATCTTAATAAGTGTCTTACTAAGGGAAGGGATTTTTAATCCAGGAAGAATTGTTGGAACTGGAGAAGGTGGATCTCTCCCATGTCTTTCCTGGAAATAACAAAAAAGCTCAGAGTCAGTCTCTCAGGATATGCACTGAGAGTACAGTACCACTCAACTGAGCAACGCCTGAAAGTAAAAGTAACTGCAGCTGTTCATCCAAGGGCAATCCTCAAGTCCAAGAAATGGTCCTAGCTAGTCAAGACTCTATACCGAAGAAGAGTTAAAACATTGAACAAACTGTCTGATTATAATGAGAATTAGTAACAGCATGAATAACATCATTTTATTTTAAGCCTTCATTTTGCTACTAAGTCATTGTCATGTTTTTCTATAATAAGATAAATGCTTGATTGGTAGAGTTTAACAATGATGTATGTTTTCCAAGTCTCGTAAAAGACTGATGAACACTTGCTAAAGATGTCAGCTTTGATACATAGTTTCCTTTCTTCATAAACTGAGGTAACTGAATACCAAATCAGAATTTCAATGTCATATGTAAATATCCTTAGCTAGAACCAAAAAAGTAGTCCATTGGAGACCTTGGGCATCCATTTGTTTCTAGATTACAACCAGTGCAGAAGCCTATATTCCCAGCCCTTGAAAATGTGAGCATCATGGGTTTGTTCTAGTGTGGTGCTGATTGACAGGACTTCATCAGAATGCTGTCAGGAAAAGAGATGAGTAAAGAGGGAACCTTCTCATGAGCCCCAGGATGACATACACTTACCAGGACCTCTCAGAGTCAGGTTGCTAGTTTGTTCTTAGACTGTTTAATATTTGTATTATTAAATAGTCAATAAAGTTTTATTGGATGAATTGATAACTGTGTGTCAAGTACTACTTGCTTTAATTCACATATGTAATGGTAAATGGGTTTTGCATGTACACAGTGAGTTACACTATACCAGATCAGCAGCAACAACTCAATAGCAGAGTCCAAAAGTAACCAAGCCTTTCAAGGAGATAAGAGAAGACACTGAATGACCTCCTTGATCCAGCCCAATAGCTGGGCCTCTCTTGTCTTACCTAGTAGAGATAACATATCTAGTGAGATCCAAGCGTATCTGAGCCACATGTCCAACAGAGACTTCATGCCCTTTGAGAAGCCAACTTCTCACTGACAGCCCACATCAAAATGAACTTTTGAAGGGAAGGAAAAGATGTTGAGACCCTACAGTTTAGGATTTGAGATTTTCCATAGGTGTTCTCTAAATTGCCATTGTATTTTAGGTTTATGTCTGCTTTTCCCCTGTGAACTCAGTATTTGTTGAAGAGCATGCCCTGGTACTAGGAAAAATACTTTGTAACTAATGTTCTTGTTATTCCATTTGAGTAAAAGACAGCCAAAAAACTGAGTCTTGTGCTTGATTGTTATGAGAAATCAAACCAGTAGGGGTTTATAAACTAATGTTAGAAGGATAGCTTTCCTTAGCATAATCCCCAGAATTAAAGAGTAGTAATCACTTCTCTGGGGACTAAATTTACTAAAACCAGAATAAGCTGAGTGAACCCAGAGAGAAAGCTCAGAAGAAATGTTACAATTTTGTGATCCTGCTTGTTTCTCCACTTTTTTCTTTCTTTCTTTTTTTAAAATTTTAATTCCAAGTTATTTTTCTCTAGGTTAAAGAGAGATGTACTTGAAAATGAAGATAATATAAAAATAAAAGGTATTAATGCACATTTTTAAAAATCCCACCCACCCCTCAGAAATAAAGCACCATTGCTTCTGTCCTTTCACAAACAGCAGCATGTCTAAGACAAGGATGATGTCGAACTCACATTTAAATGTGTAACAGCTATTCCATTCATAATTCCAGAGGTATGGACAGAATACCAACGGACACAAGTAGCATGTCCTCCAGGACACTTCATTAATTACTGGAGACACACCTCAAAAGAACACAATTCTAAGGCTCCATTATTTGACCCTCCAAGCAAGGGCCAAATGCCCAGTTTAACCAGCTGTCCAATCCAGGACACCAGCAGCCAGAACCATTCCTGGTCTTAGCTCCCCTTCACAAAATTCCACCTTCCATTATTCTTCTCTGCTGTCCTCTGTCAAAAGAAAATAAAGTGTCAGTGGCCCTTTATTGAGTCCAATTTAATGAGCAGTGAGCATCTTCAAATGGAATATTTCTAAGTCTCCCAGATCTCATTCACATTTGGCAGTGCTCCTCCCAAAAAGCAGACCTATCCTGGACAAGAGAGGTTTTCCAGCCACAGGAATGAATGACGAGAAATTAGTTACGCATCCTTCTGCAAAGTGATAAAAAGCATGTGTTTGGGGCTATCTACCTCTACAAACATGGAATACCTGTGGATTTGAGCCTCAAATCATACTCCGTGCAAGCTGGAGAATTCCCCGTGGTAGACAAAGCATTGCTTGTTTTAATCAAGGCAGGGAGGATAATAAAATGAAGTTTCACCAGTTGTGATCTTGCCCAGATTCCAGAGACAGGAAAGAGAAAATCCATACAATATAAAATATGAGGAAAGCTGGAAGAACAAACAAAAGAAAAATGGATGGTGAAGCTGGACAGATTTTGGAAGTAGAGGCACTTAACACATGAGCTTGCCTCACTAATCCCTTGTCATGCCTGCAGCCTAAATTAGAACACATTAATTTCCATTTCTAATCCAACTCCCTTTCCCCTATATACATGTGGAGTTGTCAGCAAACCCCATACTACTGCTACTCAGCCTTGGGGACTGAAGCTATCTTTGGGCCTGAGCAGGCAATCAGTGAGAAATTATGGCAACAATTTTAGAAATAAAAAGAAGAAAGGAAAATGGTCAATCATGTCTACTCTCTTCCAAGAATAATAAATGTCTTTGTCTCCTCAGGAGAACATTCAGAACAACTGAGTGGAGTATTCAGGGAGAGAGACTTCTACAAGTCTGGCCAGACAAGACATGTACCACATTGGAAAGGAATGTGCAGGGGAGAAGCCTTCATCCCTCACTCTGGGAGATCAGCAAAATCAGTTGAAGGTATCTGCTATGTTGTTAAAAGGGCTAATTTAATATCTCCCAGCAGGTTTTGGCTAGACAAAGTGCCCAGAGAGTATCCTGGAACTTAACTGAGCCAATTAACCAAGAAAAAAATAATAATAAACAGAGACTGCCAAGATTTAGAGTATTTAAAGAAGAAGAAAAAAAACTCCCTTTTTTTGGTCATACTTACCCAGGAAATTTTGTTATTCCTTTTTTTTTGGCACTCATCAAAAGGGAAGATCATAAGATCATGAGATTAAAGAATTCAACACTAGAAGTGACATCAGAATATACCTCTTTAATGGCTTCACTTTACAACTGAGGAAACTGAGGTTTAAGAGGGTCAACAAAGGAAGAAAAACAAATATTTGGTCTTATGATCTGAGATCCTATAAAATCTATTTTAATATAAACCTTAAGTTCAATGTGTATTATGAGGACCTTCAGCTTAAGTTACTGGATCCAAGTCTTCTCCAGGGAAAGTCTATCCAAAGTAACTTTAGCTGTTCTGCTTGATAGGAAGTTACAGATAAGCTCACAATTTGGGGACACAAGAGAATCTTAAAGACGTCAAGCAGAAAGAAAACAGGAAAATCAAGGCCCTTTCTTTCCTTTTCTCCCTCTTTGAACTTTCAAATAGAGAGATGAATAGAAAAAATCAATCAAAGGCAAATACTTCCACCCTCACCCCCAGGAGTCCCTCTGATTGAAGGGTAGGGCCATGAACTCCAAAACCTCCATTTAAAGAGAGAATTCATCTTAGAATATCTAACTTTTTTCCCATGGCCCAGATTAGGTACTATTCCTGGATCTACTTTCCCTTTGTACCACCCTCCACCATACCTTTTAGCTCCTTTAAATTGTAAATTCCTTGAGGGCAGGTACTCTTTGTTTACATATAAATAGATGTGTACATTCAAAGATA
The DNA here is from genome assembly GCA_023553655.1 of Myrmecobius fasciatus. NCBI lineage: Eukaryota > Metazoa > Chordata > Mammalia > Dasyuromorphia > Myrmecobiidae > Myrmecobius > Myrmecobius fasciatus. Next base: position 34,742 of record JAJPUD010010010.1, read on the forward strand.
GATAGATAGGTAGATGGACAGACAGACAGATAGATAGATGTTATCCCTGGTGCTTACCATTATGTGGAGAACATAATAAGCACTTAATAAATGCTTGACTGTCTCCTTCTCCTCTAATCCCAAAGGAAAATTGGGCCTTTCTCTGAAATCCAGTAAGCTTCATGGGATGTGGATTCTAAATCCTAAAATCTGAAGTAGCTATGTCATTGAACTTGACTTTCAAGCCAAGTCTGTAATCCTATCAGTGTGGCTAAACAATCATTTCCCTCCCTCCACATGGCATCCAACAATATGAATGTAATTATAACAGACACATGAATTCAAACCCTCAAATACTAAAACTTCAAAAGCATCTTGACTCCAGCTGACTTCAGAGTTCTGAAGGCCTCTGTCAATGAATGTCCTACCAATAAATTCTGTGGGCTTCCCATTCTGGGAATTCTATAGGTGGAATGGTTGAAAGGAATGTCAAAATATTTGATCTGATTCTGAGAATAAATATCTAATAAGTTCTTGATTATAAATTTATTTTTAAAAAATAAGTGTCTTGGAACTGTCAAGTCCACTTGAAAATAACAAAATATTCAACTGAAATGGTGTTGAGTTGATTGTTAACAGATAATCCCCAAGTCCTTAGAAAGTATGAGGGTTGATGCAAGTCTGTTCAAAATCACTACCCCTTTCCCCAAAATATGGACATTCCTTAACTGCTCTTGCTTTGAATTGATGAGTGTCAATTACTTAGGAGGTACCAAGTATCAAGAAAGGAGCTAGGTGTTATAGTTACAAAATCAACAACAGAATATTCTTTGACGTTGGGGAGCTTATGTCTTATTAAAGGAAACAATGTGCTTACATATAAATATATACAAAAATGCAGACACAATAAATCCAATGCAATTCCAGGGTAGGCAGGATCTAACAACTAGGAATAGAGTATAAAAGAAAAAGCTTTTGAAGGAAGCAGGGACTTTAAGAGTATCTCTCCCTATAAGCCAGCTGTTACTTTGGACTTCCCTATTTCTATAAGGATTATCATCATGCTCTAAATTATCCTGACAAAATTTGAAGTCAGCTTTAATCCTTCCCTCTTCATTATCATTCACATCCCACAAATCACCAACATCTTCTTGTGCAATGCCTTTAATGTAATATTACATAAGGGCCATAGTAACACTGTTTCAGTCCTGGAGTTAAGACTCATTTTCCTGAGTTCAAATCTGACCTCAGGCACTTAGTAGGTGTGTGACCCTGAGCAAGTCATTTAACCTTGTTTGCCTCAGTTTTCTCATCTGTGAAATAAATTGAAGGAAGGAAATGGCAAACTACTCCAGTATTTTTGCCAAGAAATTACAAAATGAGGTCACCAAGAATCAGACATGACTGAAAAATTATTAAAGTGACTATGTCTTTCACATGTGTTCATTCCATTTCCCTGATACTTCACATCTAAACTACTGAAATAGTCTCTTTACTAACTGGGTTCTATACCTTATACTCTCTAGTCCATTCTTCATACTGAGAAAGACTATGGTCAAAAAGAGAACACTAGCTTTGAAGTCAGAGGACCTGAGGATGAATTCCATCACTGCTTCTTACTGCCTGTATAACACTGGGCAAGTCACTTCTTTAAGATAGTTTCCTCACCTCATCTGTAAAATCAGAAAGTCAGATCAGATTATTTTTCAAGGCCCATTCCATCCTGAATCCAATAATTTTATGTTGCCAGACAATTCATCCTCTATTCCTCACTCCAAACCCTACTCAAAAACTTTTGATAGCTCTTTCCTTTGTCTTGTTGCAGTAATTTTCAATGGTATCTGATTTTTTGTTACCCATTTGTGATTTTCTTGGCAGAGATACTGGACTTATTTGCATTTTCATCTCCAGCTCTTTTTTACAGATGAAGAAACTGAGGCAAACAGGGTTAAGTTACTTGCCTAGGGTCACCCAACTGATAAGTTTCTGAGGCCAAATTTGAACTCAGGAAAATGAGTCTTCCTGACAACAGATCCAGCACTCTATTCATTTGTTCTTAGCTTGTTTTCCTTCCCCTATGCCAAATCTCTTTAAATTGTGGGTCATATTGTTGCTGGAATTGTGAACAAATCTAACCATTCTGGAGAGCAATTTGGAGCTATGCTCAAAGAGTTATCAAACTGTGCATACCCTTTGACCCAGCAGTGTTTCTATTGGGCTTATATCCCAAAGAAATCTTAAAGGAAGGAAAGGGTCCCACATTGCAAGAATGTTTGTAGCAGCCCTTTTTGTAGTGGCTAGAAACTGGAAGCTGAATGGATGCCCATCAATTGGAGAATGGCTGAACAAATTATGGTATATGAATGTTATGGAATATTATTGTTCTATAAGAAACGACCAGCAGGATGATTTCAGAGAGGCCTGGAGAGACTTGCATGAACTGATGATGAGTGAAATGAGCAGAACTAGGAGATCATTATACACGGCAACATTATACATGGCTCTCTTCAACAATGAAATGTTTCAAACCAGTTCCAATTGTTCAGTGAAGAAAGCCATATACACCCAGAGAGAGGGATACTAAATGTGGAACACAACATAACATTTTCATGCTCTATATTGATGTTTTCTTGCATTGTGTTTCCTTTTTCTGATTTTTTTTTGTTCATGTAGATACAATTGTTCTTGCACAGCAAGATAAGTATGGAAATACGTATACATATATTCAACGTGTCAAGTATTTTAATATAATTAACATGTAGTGGACTTCCTGCCATCTAGGGGAGGGGAGGGGACTGGGGGAAAATTTGTAAAGGAAAGCTTTGTAAGAATCAATGTTGAAGAACTACCCATACATATGTTATGCAAATAAAAATAAAAAAAATAAATTGTGGGTCATGATGTCGTAGGAGGCCACATAACTGAATAAGAAAATCCCAAAATTATAGTTTATTATTAGTAAATGTTTAATTTGTATATCTATTTTATGTACCTATATACCCAAGGCTGTGTAAAAATTTCTCAGGTGAAATGAGGTCACCAGTGGAAAAAGAAGGCCTGCTCTATGCAACCCTCCTATTCCAGTCAAACTGTTTTACCAATCACTTTCCAAACCATATACATCCCTTTACATCCTTGTTAAAATTCCTTCACAGAATCACAGAATTTCAGAGACCTCTGAAACCATTTAGTTCAACTATGTATAAAAAAGAATTCTCACTGTAACAAACCTAGAAAATCTATTTCTTGCTTGAAACCTCAGTAAAGGGAAATCCACTATGTCTCAGGATAGCCCACTACATTTTTGGATGGTTCCAATTCTTAAATTTTTCCTTATATTAAAGCCTAAACATGTTTCTTTTCAATTTCCCATTATTGGGTTCCTGGGGTCAATCAGGAAAAGTCTAATCCATTTTAAATTCTTTAAACATCAGCATTTCTGCTGCTTAGAAAGCCTTTCCCACTCCTAACATCTAGATTGATTCCTATCTTTCCTTACAGCGTTGGCTTGAGTACTACAACTCCATATTTGTTTTTCCCAACCCATAGTGGTCTTTCCTTTCTCTAATCTTGTGCCACTTAAAAGTTATCCTATTTTCTGGCACTTGGCAGGTATTACCTTATGTGGCTATTACCTTGTGCAGCTATTAGTTGTTAATTCTGCATACATTGTGACTTTTCAACTAAGTTATTAGGTCTCTGAGTAGAGGAATCACATCTTTACTTAACTTTGTATCTCCAGCACCTAGAACAGCACTCATCCCATAGGAGGTCTATAAACTTTGCTTATGTTAGTTGATTTGATGGAGAAATCAAAACCACAATACTGTTCCCCCAGGTACATCCTACCTTCCTTGTCTTGCATGCACTTGTATAGCCCAGTCCAAAGATTTAGAATACACTTCTTCTTCACCTATGACCAATGGAGTCTTTTTTTCTTCCTTTAAAGTTAAACTCAATTACAATCTTCTTGATGAGGCTTAATCTACTGTAAGATGGTCTCTCTCGTCTTAAACTTCCTTAAATAGCTTTACTTTAATTTCTATCTTATTCTTTTGGATGTTATCAGAGAGTCTCTGATATTCACCATATTACACTCTCATCTATAATGGACTTTTGACACAACATGAAGGTGGTGTTTTAGAATTCATTAATCAAGGATACCCATCAATTGGAGAATGGCTGAATAAATTATGGTATATGAATGTTATAGAATATTATTGTTCTGTAAGAAATGACCAACAGGAGAATTTCAGAGAGGCCTGGAGAGACTTGCATGAACTGATGCTGAGTGAAATCAGCAGAACCAGGAGATCATTATACACAGCAACAAGACTATACGATGATCAATTTTAATGGATATGGTTCTCTTCAACAATGATGTGATTCAAACCAGTTCCTATTGTTCAGCGATGAAAATAGTCATATACATCCAGAGAGAGGCCTGTGGGAACTGAGTGTGAACCACAACACAGCATTTTAACGCTTTCTGTGAATATTTCCATGCATTTTGTTTTCCTTCTTAGGTTGTTTTTTCTTCTTCTCTTTTTAGATCTGATGTTTCTTGTGCAGTAAGATAACTGTATAGATATGTATACATGTATTGTATTTGTCATATAATTTATCCTATTTAGCATGTATTAGATTACCTGTCATCTAGGGGTGGGGGTGGGGGAAAGAGGGGAAAAACTTGGGAAAAAAAGTTTTTGCAAAGGTCAATGTAGAAAAATCAGTCATATGTTTTGTAAATAAAAAGCTTTATATAAAAATAGAATTCATTAATCAATGAAAAGGCACTTATTAAGTGTCTTGAAGTACAAAGCATTGCACTAAACTCTGGGAATAAAATATTGCTAAAGTAAGACAGCCCATGATTTCAAGGAGTAATATTCTATTTGTGAGTGGTAGCCCATTTATGAAGTTTCAGTAGCAAGTCAATAGAAAGACCAGCTGTAACATTAGCTTCATTATTTTAGTGCCTGTTTTCAAAATACTTCACTCCTATATCTAGAAGGCCTACTTCTAGCCCAGAGAGGAAAAAGAGCCCCAAGGAAACAAAAATGAACCTTTTAAAGTGTAGTTTTTAAAGGTTAATTCAACCCTCCTTTCTTGGAGCAGATATGTGAATCATTTCTGTCCATTTTGAAACTCAGTCATCACTTGGGCTGACTCAGGATGATTCTTCCATTCCTGTATCACAGAAGAGATCAGAATAGATGGTGTCCTTAACTGTACAGTATTTTAAGTACTCTAAATCTCATAGGCTTCTTTCCACAATGCCCGCTGGTAATATTTTCTTAGGGGCTTGATGATAATCATCCTGGAAGCAGGTTTACTACAAAAAGTTATTTATGTAACTAAGAGAGGACAAATTTCAATATTTATAGCTCAACAGAGAAGATTCTTTTCTAATGGATTCAGGGACTACTTAGCAAGAATAAACAAGGATGAATGTGCTACAATATTTTTAAACACAACATTTGGGCTACACCAATCAACAAATCTACAGGGATACTGAGTCTTTTGAGGCTTAGAGAAGATTTAGTGTATTAGCCACTATGAATATGAATATCTTTCAGTGACCAATGTCCTAATCCTAATGATACCCAAAAGCTCTTTGCCAATTATACATGTTGGAAATCCTTCTTCTCTTTCATGATACCTGCAAGAAGTAACCCCATTAAGATCAAAAAAAGACCTGGATGGGAGCTGGGGTGTGTGAGAGGAAAAAGGAAAATGCTGATAAGAAGTATCACCCTGCACCCTCAATATTAGTCACTTATCGGACTGACTCATCCTTTACTACCACTGAGGTGAGAAAGAACATCTGTGTAAGAACATTAAGTACCAAAAATACTGCATACAACTTCAGCTCCCTCCAGCCGCACATGTGAAAGGGCAGATAAGGACAAGAAGAAAATTATCTAAATTTTAAGAAATAAAAGAGATAAAATGCTTTCTTTTACAATTATTAAAGATAATTTTGTAATTTAGGGTTTTGGTTGTTGTTTTGGAGTTTTGAGTAGTTTTGAGTTGGTTTGATTTGAGCATTGTTTTTTGCTTGTTTGTTTTTCAAAAAAACTGGAAAACGAATGCCCATTAACTAGGAAAGAACTAAACTGTGCTAAGTGCTTTACAAATATTATCTCATAATTAAAGAAATGCAAATTAAAATGGCTCTGACATACCACTTCACATCTCTCAGGATGACTAGGATGCTAGGAAAAGATAATGACAAATGTTGGAGGGAATGTGGGAAAACTGGCACACTAGTGCATTGCTGGTGAAGTTGTAAAATGATCCAATCATTCTAGAGAGCAATTTTGAACTATGCTCGAAGGGCTATAAAACTGTGCATGTGCTTTGATCTGCATCCAAAAGAAATCATAAAAAAGGGAAAAGTACCCACATATGCAAAAATGTTTGCAGCGGCTCTTTTTGTGGTGGCAAAGAATTGGAAGATGAATAAATGTCCATCAATTGGGGAAAGGCTGAATAAGTTTATGGCATATGAAAGTAATGAAATATTATTGTCTTATAAAAAATTATGAACAAGCTGATTTTAGAAAGACCATGAACTAAACTGATGCTGAGAGAAACAAACAGAACCAGGAAAACATTGTACACAATGTTTTGTGTACAGCAGGATTGTACAATGATCAACTATGACAGATTTGATTCTTCTCAGTGGTTCAGTGATACAAAGAAATTGCAATCAACTTTGGATGGAAAATGCTATCTTCATCCAGAGAGAAAACTATATAATGTAATATCAACATGTATTGTTGTTTTTATTCTGAATGATATTCATAATTATTCTGAATAATTCTGTTATAATATTCTGAGTGTAAATCAACAGATGCTTTATTCACTTTTTTTTCTTCTATTTTTTTCTCTTGTGGTTTTTCCCTTTTGTTGTGATTTTTCTCTCCCAACATGATTCATAAGGAAATATGTTTTTTAAAATGTACATGTATAACAAAAAATGTTCATTTTTTACATGTAACTGGGAAAAATATAAAAAAACCAACAAAAATATTTTTTCATTTGAGCTTTTACAGCAACCCTTTGAGGTACATTTCCCCCCATTTTGTAGAAGAGAAAATTGAGGTAGAAAGAGTTATGTTGCTTGTCCAAGATCACACAGATACTAAGTGTCTGAGTCTGTATTTGAGCTCAGGTTTCTCTGGATCTAGGTCTAGAACTTTATTCCCTGAACCAAGGAAGGAGAGTGAGAAAGAGACAGAAAGAGAGAAATGTATTATGTGGATGCATGTTTTGGAAAGAACTCAGGAAATTAAAAGTAAATTATAAATAAAAAAAATTACTCCCAAGATTAGAGAGAATAAAGCTCAAAGGTCTCAGGAATGGATTACTATTTTCCAGAAGTAGCTAATTAAATGTGTGCACAAATGTATACCACATGTCTTAAAGACATCAGAAGGTTCTTTACCATGAACAGTCATGAGTTAAGTGGCCTCAAAGGTCATTTTTGTTGAAACTAGAATGTAGACTTGAAGGGTAGCTCAGTTTAGCCTTCTGGAGACCCTCCCTGGCCCTCCCTCCACCTCCTACAGCCCCCACTTGTTTACACTACAAAAAACCACATGCCTTGGTTTCAGTTTACATGATCTCTCCACCCAGGATTTATGGCAGGGGATAAAGCAAGAGAATCATCAAAGTCACAAGGCATTATATTTGTGGCCTGAAATCATTCCAGAAACCAGAGCCTAGAGGGAAACAGAAATGCCTGAACAGCAGGGAACAGATTCTCCCAACATTTGGTTTGGTACATTACATTTCCCTGCCCAATAGAAACTCTCATGATTCGTATAGTGTGGGCAATGGCCTCTGGATGGCACACATCTATACTCTTCTGGCTTTCCAGAAGAGACTCTCAGGCCACGGGTGCACACATGTACATGCACATCTGCTGTTGGAAGATTTAAGTGCTGCTTAAGAAACACAAGAAATAATGGGACTCTTGGCTGTAGATTTAGTTATTTTGCACATAACAGAAGTAAGGCAAACCTTACGATAGATGGAATTACGAGTCATGGTTTTAGAATGCAAAGGAACATTTTCCTTTTTGGAAAAATACTTAATATAGTGAAAAAATAGTTGTTTTGTAGACAGTAGACTTGTATTTCTTCTGTGACATCAACAAGAGACTTCACTTTCCCCAGAACTCATTTTCCTTAACTATAAAATGAAGGGGAAGTGCAAATAACCAGTATTTGATGTTTCTTTCCACTCCAGATCTAAGATTTCAAGAACCTGAAGAGTCTCCAATGCTTTGGGAGAGTTAAGTTAATAACAGTAAAGCCTAATACCTTTTCTCACAACTTAATGAAATGGGTAATTTTAATGTCACTATTCCTATTTTGCAGATAAGGAAATTGAGGCTCAGAGAAATTAAATGTCTTACTTCCCCAGGGTTACCCAGCTAATAGCAATAACAACAATAGCAAACCTGTTTTCTGTCCTTAAATCTAATGCTCATTCCATCAAACACACTGCCTTTCACAGCAGAAGGACGTTGTGCTCTACAATTCTTTTCAACATTTGTAATAAATGTATTCTGTTTGAATACGTTGGATTTTAGATGCCTCGAGATGTCCAAAACAAACTCATTATCTTTACTTCCAAGACTTCCATTCCTCCAAACTCCGCTGCTACTACTGAGGGCACTGCCATCCTTCTAGGCCCCAAGGTTTATAAACTCATTGTAATTCCCAACTTTTCATTCTCAAACATCACATTTGTATCTTGTTGCTAAAGCTTGTTCTTTCTACTTTTACAATATTTGTTATATTTAACTCCTTTTCTCCACTCATACAGCCATTGCTCTCGTCCATATTCTCAACACTACCCCATCTGGACAACTGCAATTTCTAAATAGTCTTATTGCCTCAAGTCACTTCCCACTCCAATCCATCTTCCTCTTAGTTGCTAAAGTGATTTTTCTAAAGCATAGGTCTCACCAATAAGCTCCAAAGATTTTCTACTACTTCCAGAATCAAATATAATTTCTTCTATTAGAAATCTAGGCATCTGGATGGAACAGTAGATAGAGTGCCAGACCTGGAGTCAGGAAAACTCCCTCCTCTTCCTGAGTTCAAATCTGGCCTCAGACACTTACTAGCTGTGTGACTCTGGGCAAGTCACCAACCCTGTTTGCTTCAGTTTCTTAATCTATAAAATGAGCTGGAGAAGGAGATAGTAAACCATGGAGTCATGAAGAGTTGGACACAACTGAACAACTCCATTTGATCTAAAGCTCTTTATAAATTGGTCCTTTTTTATCTTTTCAGTCTTTACATCTTATTTTCCTCCACAAACACTATGACTCAACTACACTGACCTACAGTTGTTCTTCTTCAAACACAATGCTCCATCACTTGTCACTGTGACTTTGCACTGGCTCTCACCTGTACCTGGAATGCTCTTCCTCCTCACTTCTATCTGGTAATTTCCCTGGCTTCCTTCAAGAATCCATTCAAAGTCCACTTTCTGTAAAAGACTTCTTGTACGGCTTTGATTTCCTTCCCTCTTAAGATTGCCTCTTATCTTCTCTGTACATGTACCTAGTTATTTCCATGTAGTCTAAGCCACTAGATTGTAAGGAGGGACTGGTTTTTACCTTTTTTTTCTTTCCCAACACTTAGCCTAGTATCCATAAAATATTAGCACATTAAAAATTCTTGGGAACTGACTACTTCAGACAATCAAATGAGTCTTTGAGATAGGCAGAAAAGGATGGGGGAGAAACATGATCTGAAAGTAGAGATTAAGAGAATGTACCTCTCTTAGCTACACTGATGAGTTTAAGTCAATATCTATAAGAAGGTATAATCTTATTTATGATATTTATTGTATGGTATTTACGATATTATTCATCTCAAATTACCTTTCCCAGGGTTGGACTTAAATAGCTAATGGCAATTTAGAGTTAGAAAAGCACTTGGATATCCAGTGAGCAACATCTTTCTCTTGTGCCTGGCTTGCCTTTTCTGTTCTCTTTCCTATTTTCTGTGTTTTTTTTATTCCAGCAACTCAACATTCTCATAACCATCAACTAGTCCCACAAAGGAAAGGAATCTAATAGTCATTGGCACTAAAGGTGTTAAACCCCCATGGGTTTTATGCATTCTAAAAAGAATTTCTAGTGAAGATGAGAATGTTGACTATTGATTTAACATCAAGAAATGAGTGAATTATTGAATGTAGGACTTAAAGCTAATAGAGGGAAATATTTTTGGTTATAATTCATCCCACTCCAATACTACCATAGAATTAATAAGTCCTAAAGGATTTACACTGAGGATCATTTGATGTCATAGTAAAAAGAAATCCAACTTAGGTTAATCATATCCTGTGTTTATCTAAAATATCCACAACTAGGAGAAGAAGGCAGGACAGAGAAGAGGAAGGCCTGGATTCAAATACGTACAACTAGAAGAAAATAGCTGTTCTGTTATTCAGTTGTGTCCAGCTTTTAGTGACCTCATGGACCCTACTATCTATGAGGTTTTCTTGGGAAAGATACAGGAATGGTTTTCCATTTCCTTCTCCAATAAATTAAGGCCAAAAAAAAGGTAAATAAAGTAACACAACTAGTCAGTATCTGAGATTGGATATGAACTCCAAGTGTAATGTTTTTCCTACTAGGCCACTTACTTCCTTGAAGAAAAACCACTTAATTAAAAAAATAAATACCTAGGTTCTAGTTACCATTGTACCAATTAGAAAATCAATTTGAGTCAATCTCTTCACTTTTCAAAGGATCAGATCTTTAAAATAACTTGCTAGTTGGACTTATCACTCTTCCATTATTATACATCATTCTTCTTCATCCAAACTGACCTATTTGCTGTAACTCAGACAACATTCTTTATGCTGTCTCTGAATCTTTGCACAGGCCTTGTACCATGACTAGAATGCTATCCTTTCTCAGATTTTCCTACAGGAAGGAAGAGAGGAAGGAGGGAGGGAGGGAAGAAGAAAAAGTACCTACTCTTTGCTAGACACCATGTTAAGCTTTTATAATTATTATCTCATTGATTAGTCAATTGGATCAAATGATCTTTAAGATTCTCTCCTTCATACTTAGATCAATGAAACAGAATGGCATAGCCAGTCCTATCAGGGGAATATGACAAGGATGTATTTTTTTATTGCCAAAATTAAATAGTACTTTAACTGGAGAGAATTCTGATTGCCACATTCTATTCTATGCATTTTCCAATGGGAGATTTGTTTTCACCTAAGTTTTAGTGAAAAATCTCTCTACAGATACATAGGGGACAAAAATCTTCAGATTTAGAAACCTTACTCTAATATTTTCCAGCAATATCATGTTTGTTAGAGAAATCAATGTGGCTTCTTTGGACAGTTTCTAAATCAGGAATGAGATTGTTGTTGACCCCAAGCAAATTCACAAGCAAGAATGTTGTAAAGAGGATGCTGAAGAGTAGAATGGAATATTCCCTGTACATGGCTCATATGTTCCAGTGTTAGCCCTCACTAAGTCTCAGAGCAGAAGTTAAATCTTCTGACCAGAGAAAAACATAGAAAAGAAACCATAAATCTGGGGAAAAGGGCAAATAAATGATTTTACCTTTCTAACTTTGTTGAGTCTAATCACAATGAGAAGGTATTATTCAGGAAACTGGAAACTCATTCAGGCTTGAGCAAATCTGAGGCTTCCAGTGGAAAGCAAAAATGAAAAACTTATTTCTCATTTCTTTTTTGTCCCAACACTCTCATTTTTCAATTAGACAATAATGGAAACCCATATAATGACACTGAAACAAAGATGTGTAGAGGGCCTCAAGACAGAGGAGTGAATAATAACAAGTTGGAAGCACAAAAGAAATGATACTGTGAGAAAGTCATGCTGTAACTCTTTTTAAAATACATACATATAGTATACACATATTTGATGTTCAAGTATTTTAACATAATTAATATGTGGTAGACTTCCTGCCATCTAGGGGAAGGATGGGGGATGGGGGGGGAAATTTGTAACAGAAAGCTTTGTAAGGGTCAATGTTGAAAAATTACCCATACATAGGTTTTGAAAAAAAAGCTTTAATAAAAAAAACTAAAAAATAAAATAAAATATATACATACATAAACATATATATGTATATATACACACATTCAATTCAATTGTGTTTAAAATGGTCAGAGTTAAAAACAGTAAAAGTTTGATATAAGTAGACAAAGAAGACAGTTCAAGTCCCTCTGACATAAACTGGCTGTGGGGGAGTCTGTCAATGTTTTTACACATAATAAGAGATTAATCAATACCTTTTCATTCTTCATTCATCCTCTTATAAAAGGAAGAAGAATGTTTGATGTCTTCTCACCCTCAGCTGGTATGGTGTACCCAGGATTTATTCGAACAAGTCTTTATATTAATTAGCAAAAGGTGAGTAATAGTTAGTTTCAACTTTTTTTTAATTAAGGTTACTAAGTGACCATAAAAGGATTCAAAGTTGAATCTGGCAACAGAACAAAGCAATATGATTTTTTTAAAGCAGGCTTGGAGTGTGTAACTTAGTTAAAGGTCCTTCTTAAAATTGAATATTACAACATAAAAAGAAGAAAGTATTATGCACCAGATGCTCTGCTAAGCATATTTGTAAAGTGTAAAGATCTCATTTGATCCTTACAACAACCCTGAGGGGTAAGTGCTATTATTTTCCTCATTTTACTAATTAAGAAATTGAAGCAAGTTGAGGTTAAGTGATTTGTCCAGCTAGTCAGTGTCTGAAGTCAGATTTGCACTTAAATCTGACTCCAGGCCCAGTGTTCTTTCCACCTATGTCACTACCTCAAATAGGAACTGTCTGGAATCATTGATGGTTATTAGGAGAAAGCACTTAATTTGGATCTAAAATCAAAAAATCATGGAGAGTTCAAATCATGGAGGTTATCAAATCTCAACTCAATTCAGCCTCATTTAAATCCACTTCATGTGCAAATCAAGATGCCTCCTTCAAAATAAATCCTTTCAACTTCATTAGTCCTTTTTGAAAATGAAGGAATAGCAACAAAAACAATAAGGTCTTCCTTTCAAGATTTTCAGTGATGTAAGATCACTGCCTCTTTTTTTTTTATTAAAGCTTTTTATTTGTATAACATATATATGGGTAGTTCACCAACATTGATCTTTACAAAGCTTTCCATTACAAATTTTAGCCCCAGTCCCCTCCCCTCCCCTAGATGGCAGGAAGTCCACTACATGTTAATAATGTTGAAATGCTTGAGAAGTTATGCAAGAAAAATCCTATCTACGAGAAAAAAAAAAGAATCAGACAAAGGCAACACAATGCAAGCAAATGTCAACAGAGATCATGAAAATGTTACGTTGTGGTCCATATTTCATTTCCCTCTCTCTGGGTGTATATGGTTTTCTTCAGTGAACAATTGGAAGTGGTTTGAGACAATTCTTTGTTGCAGAGAGCCATGTCCATCAGAATTGATCATCATGTAATACTGTTGTTGCTGTGTATGATGATCTCCTGGTTCTGCTCATTTCACTCAGCATCAGTTCATGCAAGTCCCTCCAGGCCTCTCTGAAATCGTCCTGCTGGTCGTTTCTTACAGAGCAATAATATTCCATAACATTCATATACCATAATTTATTCAGCCATTCTCCAATTGATGGGCATCCCTTCAGTTTCCAGTTTCTAGCCACTACAAAAAGGGCTGCCACAAACATTCTTGCACATGTGGGGCCCTTTCCCTCCTCTAAGATCTCTTTGGGATATAGGCCCAGTAGAAACACTGCTGGGTCAAAGGGTATGCACAGTTTGACACTTTTTGAGCATAGCTCCAAATTGCTCTCCAGAATGGTTGGATCCATTCACAGTTCCACCAACAATGTATCAGTGTCCCAGTTTTCCCACATCCCCTCCAACATTCATCGTTATCTTTTCCTGTCATTTTAGCCAATCTGACAGGGGTGTAATGGTACCTCAGAGTTGTCTTAATTTGCATTTCTCTGATCAATAGTGATTTGGAGCAACTTTTCGTATGACTAGAGATGGTTTTAATTTCATCATCTGAAAATTGTCTGTTCATATCCCTTGACCACTTATCTATTGAAGAATGGCTTGAATTCTTATATATATGAGACAATTCTCTATATATTTTAGAAATGAGGCCTTTATAAGAACCATTAAATGTAAAGATGATTTCCCAATTTGATGCTTCCCTCCTAATCTTGTCTGCATTTGTTTTGTTTGTACAGAAACTTTTTAACTTAATATAATCAAAATTATCCATCTGGTGTTCAATTAGGAGGTCCAGGTCTTCTTTGGACATAAATTTATTCCATCTCCACAGGTCTGAGAGATAAACTATATTACGTTCCTCTAACTTGCTTACAAAGTCCCTCTTTATATCTAGATCATGAACCCATTTAGATCTTATTTTGGTATGTGGTGTTAGGTATGGGTCAAGCCCTAATTTCTTGCACACTAGTTTCCAATTTTCCCAGCAGTTTTTGCCAAATAGTGAGTATTTATCCGAAAAGCTGGGGTCTTTGGGTTTATCGAATACTAGATTGTTAAGGTTATTGCCTAGATTGTCCTGATATCCTATCCTGTGCCACTGATCGACTGCTCTATTTCTTAGCCAGTACCAAACGGTTTTGATGACCGCTGCTTTATAATGTAGTTTTAGATCTGGTACAGCAAGGCCACCTTCACCTGCCTTTTTTTTCATTAATCCCCTTGAAATCCTTGACCTTTTGTTCTTCCAAATGAACTTTGCTACTATTTTTTCTAGATCTGTAAAATAATTTCTTGGGAGTTTGATTGGTATGGCACTAAATAAGTAGATTAGTTTGGGTAGTATTGTCATTTTTATTATGTTTGCTCTGCCTACCCATGAGCACTTAATATTTTTCCAATTGATTAGGTCTGATTTTATTTGTGTGGAAAGTGTTTTGTAATTTAGTTCGTATAGTTTCTGACTTTTCCTTGGCAGATAGATTCCCAAATATTTTATCCTATCATCTGCTATTTGGAATGGAATTTCTTTTTGCATCTCTTGCTGCTGAACTTTGTTGGTAATATATAAAAATGCTGATGATTTATGTGGATTAATTTTGAATCCTGCCACTTTGCTAAAGTTGTGAATTGTTTCTAGTAGTTTTTTAGTTGAGTCTCTAGGGTTCTCTAAGTATACCATTATGTCATCTGCAAAGAGTGATAATTTGGTTTCTTCATTACCTACTCTGATTCCTTTTATCTCTTTTTATTCTCTTATTGCTAAAGCTAACATTTCTAATACAATATTGAATAGTAATGGTGACAGTGGGCAGCCTTGTTTCACTCCTGATCTTATTGGGAATGGTTTTAGTTTGTCTCCATTACATATGATGCTGGCTTATGGTTTTAAATAGATGCTACTGATCATTTTAAGGAAAAGCCCATTTATTCCTATACTCTCTAGTGTTTTTAATAGGAAAGGGTGTTGGATTTTATCAAAGGCTTTTTCTGCACCTATTGAGATAATCATGGTTTTTGTTAGTTTGGTTATTAATATAATTAATTATGCTGATAGTTTTCCTAATATTGAACCAGCCTGCATCCCTGGTATAAATCCTACTTGGTCATAGTGTACTATCCTGGGAATGACTTTCTGTAATCTCATTGCTAATATCTTATTTAAAATTTTTGCATCAATATTCATTAGGGAAATTGGTCTATAGTTTTCTTTCTCTGTTTTCACCCTACCTGGTTTAGCTATCAGCACCATATTGGTCTCATAGAAGGATTCTGGCAGTATACCTTCTGTCCCTAATTTCTCAAATAGTTTGTGTAGTATTGGAATTAATTGTTCTTTGAATGTTTGGTAGAATTCACATGTAAATCCATCTGGCCCTGGAGATTTTTTCTTAGGGAGTTGGTTAATGGCTTGTTCTATTTCTTTTTCTAATATGGGACTATTTAAATAATTTATATCCTCTTCTGTTAACCTCGGCAATCTATATTTTTGTAGATATTCCTCCATTTCATTTAGATTATCAAACTTACTGGCATAAAGTTGGGCAAAGTAACTCCTAATTATTGCTCTGATTTCCTCTTCATTGGAGGAAAGTTCTCCCTTATCATTCTTGAGACTAACAATTTGATTTTCTTCTTTCCTTTTTCTTATCAAATTAACTAAAGGCTTATCTATTTTCTTGGTTTTTTCATAGACCCAACTCTTAGTTTTATTTATTAACTCAATAGTTTTCTTATTTTCAATTTTATTAATTTCTCCTTTTACTTTTAGAATTTCCAATTTGGTATTTAATTGAGGGTTTTTAATTTGTTCTTTTTCTAGTTTTTTTAATAATAAGCCCAATTCATTGATCTTTTCTTTCTCTATTTTATGCAAGTAAGCATCTAGAGATATAAAATTGCCCCTTATAACCGCTTTAGCCGTATCCCACAAATTTTGGTATGTTGTCTCCTTATTGTCATTCTCCTGGATGAAATTATTGATTGTGTCTATGATTTGCTCTTTCACCCATTCATTCTTCAGGATTAGATTATTTAATTTCCAATTAACTTTTGGTTTATTTTCTCCTGGACTTATATTGCATGTGATTTTTATTGCATCATGATCTGAAAAGGATGCATTTACTATTTCTGCCTTTCTGCATTTGATTTTGAGGTTTTTATGCCCTAACACATGGTCAATTTTTGTATATGTTCCATGGACTGCTGAGAAAAAAGTAAACTCCCTACTGTCTCCATTCAACTTTCTCCATAGATCTATCATACCTAACTTTTTTAACAATTGGTTTATCTCCCTAGTTTCTTTCTTGTTTATTTTGTGGTTTGATTTATCTAATTCTGAGAGAGCAAGGTTGAGATCCCCCACTAGTATCATTTGGCTGTCTATTTCTTCTTGCATCTCTCTTAATTTCTCCCCTAGGAATTTGTGTGCTATTGCACTTGGTGCATATATATTTAGTATAGATGTTGCTACATTATCTATGGTACCCTTTAATAAAATATAGTTTCCTTCCTTATCTCTTTTGATTAGATCTATCTTGGCTTTTACTTGATCTGAGATAAGGATTGCTACCCCTGCTTTTTTTTGTTCACCTGAAGCATAATAGGTCCTGCTCCAGCCTTTTACCTTCATCCTATATGTGTCACTATGTTTTAGATGTGTTTCTTGTAGACAACATATTGTGGGATTCTGGTTTTTAATCCAGTCTGATATCCGCTTCCGCTTTATGGGAGAGTTCATCCCATTCACATTCACAGATAGAATAACTAATTCTTTATTTCCTGCCATCTTATTTACCCAAGTTATGTTTTCCCCTTTCCTTTCCCCTTTCTCCCTTCCCCCTTCCTCAGTACTTTGCTTTTGATGACCCTCTCCCCCAAACAATACTCCACCCTTTAGATCCCTTCCCCCTGTTTTTACTCCTTTCCCCTGATTCTTCTATTTTCCCTTCTATTAGTTTATCCCTTTCTTTTCCTCCTTTCCCTCCCACTTCCCTCTAGCAACAGACAAGTTTCTATGTGAAATCAAGTGTCTGATATACACTTTTAGAGCCCAACCTGATGAGAGTAAGATTTACACAATGCTCAACTCCCTCCCCTCTTTCTCTCAATTATATTAGGTTTTCTTTGCCTCTTCAAGAGATTTTACCTTGTTTTTACCTCCTTTTTTTTTAGATCTTATTTTTACCACTTTTCCCCTCTTTTCCCCAGTATGACAACCTTTCCCCCTCTAGTTCTCTTTTTCATATTATCAAAGTAATATCTAGTTAATTATACCCCCAAACTTTAAGCATCCCCCTAGTAGAAATAAAATTCTCAAGAGTCCTTTCCTTTTTACCTTTTTATGCATCTCTTGAGTTCTGTGTTTGGATGTTGAATTTCTTGTTCAGATCTGGTCTTTTCATTAGAAATAGGTGAAATTCACCTATATCATTGAATGACCATCTTCTTTCCTGGAGGATAATGCTCATTCTAGCTGGATAGAATATTCTTGGCTGTAATCCAAGTTCCTTTGCCCTTCGGAATATCTGGTTCCAGGCCCTTCGATCCTTCAATGTGGAGGCTGACAGATCCTGTGTGATTCTAATTATTGATCCTCGGTATTTGAATTGTTTCTTTCTATCTGCTAACAGAATCTTTTCCTTGGTGCTATAGTCCTGAAATTTAGCCATGATATTCCTTGGGGTTTTAATTTTGGGGTCTCTTTCCAGAGGTAATCGGTGAATTCTTTCAATGGTGATTTTGCCCTTTGATTCTACAATCTCAGGGCAGTTTTCTTTCAGGATTTCCTGGAAGATAGTGTTTAGATTCTTTTTTTCATCATGGCTTTCAGGAAGTCCAATAATCCTTAGATTGTCTCTCCTAGATCTATTTTCCAAGTCAGTTGTTTTTCCTAGGAGATATTTCATATTTTCTTCTAATTTTTCATTTTTTTTGTTTTTGTTTGACTGATTCTTGAAGTCTTATTGAGTCATTCACTTGCATTTGTTCAATTCTTATTTTTAAAGTGTTGTTTTCTTCAGTTACCTTTTTAAGCTCCATTTGTAACTGGCCAATTGAATTTTTTTGTTCATTGCACTCTTTTTAAACTTCACTAATTTTATTTTTCAATAGATTGGTGTCTTTTTCATATCTCTTTTGCAGGGCATCATATCCTTCTTGCAAGATACTGTATCCTTCTTGCACTAATTTCAATTTATTTTCCCATTTATCCTCCAGTTCTTTTATTAGGTTCTTTAAGCAATCTTCCAGAAAGGCCTTTTGAAACGGGGACCAGTGATGGTCCTTGCTGATTCCCTCTGGAGTTATGTCTAAAGGAACCTCTGGATCTGGGGTCTTCTCCTCTTTCTCTTTGTAAAAGCTGTCTATGGTGATAGCTCTCTTTTGCCTCTTCATTTTTTTTTAGACAGTGTGAATATCTCTTTAAGGTAGGGGGAAAAAAAACGGCGGCTGAAAAGGCTGGCTGATGATTTTGCCCTGAGGCGCTTCGGTGAGTTAATTTAAGTTGCTGGGCCGGTGGGGGCTAGGACTAAGTCTGAATTACTCCTTAAACAAGGCAAGTCTGCCAGAACACCTGCCCCCAACCAGGGCAGAGTGTCCCGAGTGCCTCAGATAAACTCCAGGTGTTTGGAATTTGGAGTTTGGAGTTTGGAGTTTTTTGCCAGTCTGAGCTGAGCTGAGCTGAGTCCCACCCTCACTTCCGGCCTCCACCAGAGTTCTCTGACACCGGAGTCCTCTGTTTATCCCTCTGTCCGAGCTAGACAAACCTGATGTGAAGTTTTTCAGAGATACCTGCAAGCAGTATCCAAATATTTCCTGATTCATTGACTTGAAGATCAGTTCAGAGGCTTATTTTATTGTTGATTTGAGAGAAGTTCGGAGGAGGACGCAGAGAGTCACCTTTTCACTCCGCCTCTTGGCTCCGCCTCTCTCAAGATGACTGCCTCTTAAGACAGAGATCCCTTATTAATTTAAATTATTACAAATCAATGTTGTCATAACTTCCAGGCATTGGTGATAATTCTGTCTTTTCAGGTCAAACAGATGAAGATTAAGTCTTCTTCTACCTGGATGTCTTATAAATACTTTAATATAATCCTATCTTCCTTCACTCTTGGTTTCTTCATCTATCCTTCAATTATATGGATCGTATGGATTTCACTCTCCTCAACATGTTAGATATCTTCAAATTTATCAATATCCATCCTCCCCCAAACTGTGAGACCAAGGACTGGAGCAGGGTGAGAGTTGAAATAGTAGGAGATGGACACCAGAGAGCTTGTAGAGGTAGAAATTATAAGATTTTACTAGTGATTGGATATGTTGAGTTGAATGAAAGTGAGGAATCCAGGATGACACTAAGGTTGTGAACCTGAGTGACTGGAAGGGTGAGGATGCCCTCAACAAAAATAAGGAAGTTTTGGAGAGGGTTAAATTTTAAGGAAAAAACAACGATTCAATTTTTGAACACGTTGAGTTTGGGATGCCTACAGAACATCGAAGTTAAAATGATCAATAGCAGTTGGTGATATAAGACGTTCAGCAGATATAGATCTGAGTGTCATTTGCATATATGATAACTAATTAAATCGATGGAAGCTGATGGGATCTTCAGATGAAAGAGTATATGGAGAAAAAGACCTCAGTATGGAGTCTTGGGGAATAATACAGTAAATACAGTAAAGAGGCAAGATACAAAGGATAATTCAGCAAATGAGATTAAGAAGTGGTCATACTGCCAGGGGAGACTCAGGAGAGGAAAAACATCATGAAAAATCAGAGAAAAAAAATATCAAGGAGAAAAATATGCTCAACTGTATACTGCTACAGATAGGTCAAGAAATATAAGAACTGGGAAAAGGTCATTAAAAATTTTAACTGGTCACTGATATCTTTGGAGAGGGCAATTTTTAGTTAGAAGTCAAACTGCAAAAGGTTGAGAAGTAAGAGAAGAGAAGTATTGAGTATAGGTAGGTCTTTCTTTCAACTTGACTGAATAAGAGAAAAGAAATAGCATCAGGAAATAGTTTGATCTAGTGAAGAATTGTTAAGGACAGGGAAAACTTAGGTGTGTGTTGGCAGCAGGGAATGAACCAGTAGACAGGAAATGATTAAAGATTAAGAAAGAAAAGTAAGTAATTCTACAGCAAGATACCATTGCCTGTGTTAGGAGATAGGGAAGAATAAAAATATCTTCTGCCCTATTTACCACCCATAACAGGAGGGTCATACTGTGAAGCTGGTCACTACTTCAAACAAATTCAATTGTGTTTTTTAACGACCACCAGGGATATGTAGCCAACACTCATCTCATCAAAATAGCTGGCTGCCCTTCCAATGTTTTCAGTGAGAACTCCTTCAAAGATTATAAACACATCTTTGAACTTAATTTACCATATTATCCCCTCATATTCTCTACTGTCTGATCTGAACTCTGTACACATTTGTTGTGGTCTCAGCTCCATTCAGCACATGATTAGCAATAAAGAAGATGGAGGTAAGAATAATTCAACTTGAGGGTCTGGCAGGATTTGAACAGGAATTTGAAAGGACAATGTAAAATTCATCTGGTTAACTTTATGGTCAAGATTAGGAAGGAAAGGAAGAGAATTTATATCAGCCTAAGAAAGTACTGAAGGGTGATGTGACAATGTCAGGAGAAGAAAGAAGAATCGGTTTAAAATTAGGCATAGAGAAATATGGAATTCTAGGGGATTATGATTAGATAGGAGAATGTCAGAAGTTTTGATTGTGAAAGAAGAGTGCTTGCAGATGATGATTAGACATAATGTACGACCATTCCTATGGGATACTGAGATAAAGTGAGGACCTGGGAGTTTAGGAAGTTTAAAGGAGAAATAGTGTTCCAGTTATAATTCCCCAAATAAATGTTTTTATAGCTAAAAAGCAAAAAAACCCTTATCTTCTACCCCTTCAAGTTATCTTAAAAAATAAAGGTACACATAAAATTTTTCTTTGTTACCATCAGGCATGACAATGTTGACAGACAAAATGAAAGGCAAAAGGGTTTATATGGGGTGACTTTCTTGGATCCTGACCTCCCCTAATATAAAGGCAAGTATTGGGGGGAAGATATAACAGGGGTTAAAATGAAATTTCTGGTGATAATTCAAATAAGTTGAGACTAGGAAAATCTTAGTTAAAGCAGAGAGTTTGTTTCGTAAAACAGATTTAACCAAAGCCTGAGGTCTTCTGCTGATTGTCTTGGTGGCTATGCTTTCAGGGTTTTATCACAAAATATCCAGATAGCTCTTATGACTGCATACATTTTTTTAAAAATCTGAAAATCTCTTCCTTGTTGGCCACTGCAAGAGAAATATTTATGGAGGTAGGAAGCACAGAGACCAGAGTAGGGGCTACAGAGGTATTCAATCTGGTATACAACCATCAGGGGAAAGAAGTGGGCCATCTGGTAACATGCTATTTTAACATTCTTCTTGGTATGGTGCTAAACACAATTGATTCTACCTTCTGAAAGAGTGTAAATGCGGCCAGATTCTTTAAATATTAGTTCCCTGGGGCACAGCCCTGATTGCCCCATGCTAGTTATATGTCTCTACCCATAAAGTTTTCATTGAAAATTTGCTGACTATGTGAATGCCGTCCTGAAGATGAGGAGGATGAAAAGGAAATGGGTACTGAGGCATCAAGAATTCTTACCAAGCCTGCAATGTGGCAAAAAGGTCAAGAAGAATGAGAGCTAAGGAAAGGCCACTGAGTAAAGTAATTGAGATCTTTCAATATCAGTTTGAGGGTAAAAGCCAGTTTGTAAGACATTAAAGAGTAATTGTTTGGTCAGTCATTTCAGGCTCTCTGTGACCCTTTTGGGGGATTTCTTGGCAGAGACACTAGAATAGTTTGCCATTTCTTTCACCAGTTCATTTTACAGGTAAGGAAACTGAGACAAATACGATTAAATGACTTGCCCAGGGTCACACAGCTAATAAGCATCTCAGGCTGAATAGAAATTCTGGTGCTCTATCTACTGTATCACCTAGCTGTTCAAAGAGTAAATAGTGTTGAAGAAATGGAGAACCTAATTGGGGATTATGATTTTAAGACATTTGGTGCTGAAAAGAAAGAGAGAAATAGGATAATATCTTAAAGAGATAATACAATTAAAGGAAGCATTTTGTTTTGTTGTTTTTCTTCTTGATTTAACTTTAAAGATGGAAGAGATTTAAATATGTTTGTAAACACAAGGGAATTTGGGTAAATGCTGTGATGGCAACAAGAGCAGCAAGGAACCAACCACCTTTTCCCTACTCACAGAGAGCTTGAAAAGGACAGGTTACTTCTCAGGATGCTGATCAAAATGTCAGATTACCCTCTAGAATAGACAACCTGCTTCCTCTCACACCATCATCCAAACTGATAAGACTTGAGTGTCTTGCCTAGATTATCTGAGAGAAGTTAGCTATCCAAACAGAAGCTGGAATAAGATGGGAGGCAGAGGAAGGTTTCATCTAGGAATTAAAAATAGGAAATTTTCTCTAAGGATGCAAGTTAGGAACTGTCTTACAACTTCTGGTTCTTTAGAAAAGTCTGTGGAGCAAAGTTAAGTAATTTGCACACAGATCCTACCTCAGAAATAAGACTTCACTTGGGTCTTCCTAACTCTGAGGCAGCCTTATATTCACACTTCTATGCCTTTCCTAATAGTAGATATGAAAGGCTGATTTCTATGGACAAATTCAAAATGCCCTGGTTTATTTAGGGAGAGGAGTCCAAAAAGATTGTTACATTGAGTTTGTTTTCATAAATTCCCAGCCTTGTGAGTTGTGAAGAAAGTCACCCCATATAAATCCCTATTGACTTTCATTTTGTCTGTCAACATTGTCATGCCTGATGGTAACAAAGAAAAATTTTATGTGTACCTTTATTTTTAAGATAACTTGAAGTGATAGAAGATAAGTTTTTTTTTCTTTTTAGCTATAAAAACATTTATTTGGGGAATTATAACTGGAACACTATTTATAATGCTTTCCCTTGGATGAGGGATGGAAAATAAACTCAAAGATCTCTTGATTATATATCAAAAAATCTTTATTTTATGTTTTCTGTGGCTGTGGATAAAATCAAATTGAAGAACAAAGGGTTAATTCAGTCAAGCTGCTGTGGGTTTTATGAGATTTTTATGAGATCCCCTGATGGAATTACAATTTCTTAATTCAATTCTTTCCATTCAAACTATTGTTTTAGCAAGTACATTTCCAGATGGAAAAGCAGGTCTCTTAACAAGTACCTTTTGGGGCCAAAAATAATAGATCCATCAACGTTAAAAAAGAGAAAGATTCAAACAGCACAAAGTTCTGAGCTCCATAGCCAAAGAGGGATTTGGAGAACTTGGAGCCATAATAATGATTAAAGGCATACATTTTTTTGGAAATGAGTGGAAATCAGTAACAGTCTTCTTATATGTAGCACTTTTACCAGAATAGTGACAATTCCACACAAGGCAAAGTGTCTCCTCCATGCAGCACAGTATCTTACATATAGTAGGCACTTTGTGGACAGATAGGTGTTAGAGCAGTGGATAGAATGCCTGAATTCTTCATTCACTAGCCATGTGATCTTGGGCAAGTTTCTGAAACACTATCTCAGTTTATAGAATGCAATTGTATACAAGGGGTACTGAATTTGCATCTCATGGGATTAAAATTTATAGTCTGTGAAGGGAATGGAAAGAGGTGCTCAAGACACTCCAGATCAGTTAATTTCTGCACCCCTCAACACTAATCCATAGGAAATATGAGTAGTAATGAAGTCAACAAGGCATTAAGATTTTAAGTGTATTTAAAGGTTGGTTTATGCTTTATTAATTTTTTGAGATGTGAAATTCTTTAATTTCAATTAATGATATTAAAGAGGACAGTTTTAGCTATTGGCTCATCAAGAATCAGCCATGTACCTAGTCAGCCCCTTATAAAGCCCAAAGCTTTCTCTAGAAGTCAGTCAACAGTAGAGATTTTTTGGAAACAAAGGAGAGTCTCACTGAAAAGTGAGGGAGCTCTTCTCCCAGGAAAAAACACTGCACCTAAAAAGAAATAAATTCAGAAGACAAAAGTCAAGGCAGGAAATAACTTTGAAGAGTGTCATCTCTGTGAGTCAAGAGGACAGAAATGGGCTTGGCCATCTCAAGTTAAAATAAGGAAGTGCAAGGGTGCAAGGATAACAAAAGAAATTTTAATTAAAACAAATTTTAAATAACACGAGAGAAAAAGTACTTCTGTTTCTGACATCTATGGTTTGATTCTCTAAAATTAAGTTGAATTGGGAGAGCAAATTTGTAGTCATATTTAATCAGAATTGTCTCACCTATGCAAGAAGCCACAATAATTCTAAAATTATTAGCTGAATATGGGTCCCAAACTTCTCCTTGAGTTGAGAGGATTCATGCTAAAAAAGTTCTAATATGAATCCAGGTAGGTGCATCGCAAAAGAAAGAAAGAAAAACAAAAACAAAAAAACACTTGATAATGGTATAATAAGATTTCACTTCTTAGAGGATTGTAAGCCAAAGGCACACATAGGAAAATAACAAATAACAAAGAGGGAGTTCTGGTAGTTCTGTGCAGATGACATATGAGTTAGGTAATTAATCAATGAAAGGGAAATGTTGATTAATCACTTACTAGAAGCCAGACCCTGAACTAAGCTTCAGGCTACAGATACAAAGTGAGCCATCCTTGATCTCCAAGAGTTTACATTCTAATAGAGAGAACCATACATCTTGGGGAGTTGTGGTCAAGGAAGGCAGTTCTGGTCTGATGAGTAATAGGGATAGCTGATTCACATGTACTTTTTTTTTCAGAAGCATGATAGAATTGATTTGATTACAAAGAGCAGGAGATTGAAGGGGGAGGGGGCAGATCGGCACCCAATAGAAGAGCAGATGACAAATGGCTAGGGCAGACTGATTGATGGGCTTTTCTGGAGATCCTGTCCGGAGGGTGCTATCCCCAGATGGGAAAAACAGAGGCAGTTAAAAAAAGAATAAGATGCTAAAAGGAAGCCAGAGCCAAGGAGAATAAAGAATGAGAAGAACCACCAACAGTCTTTGGTAAAACATCTCCAAGCATACTCCCTTCCCCCTTGATGCATTCAATTTGGTGCTTTTATGACTATGCACCTCAGTCTCATTTATGTCTTTATTTTGTAATAAAGGTAAAGTATTTAACTTCAAAAATCCATTATCAGTCATCTTGGTATCCCAGGGGAACAGACCTAATTATCCCAAAAAAAAACTTGTTTAAGAGGTTCCCAAACTGATTATTTGTGTGGGGACAAAGTCCACCAAGGAAAGTTATTGTTATTGATAAACCTTCAATTTTGAAACAGCATCCTTGTGAGTCCACAGCTGCAATAATTAGCTATGGATAACATAAGAAAGAATTTTTTTTTACCTCAAAGAGGTCTTCCAGGAGAACCAAACGATTCTTCTTAAGCAGAAGGGGTAAGGAAGGGAACAAGCATTTACTGGACACCTACTACATGCCAGGTACCATGCTAAACACTTTATTATATTATCTCATTTTATTCTCACAACAACTATAGTTCTATACTGTTTAATTAAGTTTATGCAAGGAGGTGATAATGCCTCTTTTAAGGTTATTTACGTTCTAAAGATGTAGAATTGGAAGGAATCTTAATAATGAATTAGATCCAGCCCCCTTATTTTAGAGATGAATTTTTAATTCTAAAGATTAGTAAACTCTCCCTCTACCTTTCACTTCCTTTTTCCAGAAAAAAATCTACTGACTTTTGGCCCCCATGAATAGCTCAACTTTCTTCTAGGTTCTTTAACAAAATACCTTAAATAAGATGGTATCCCCAATCTGGTTGTGTTTACTGTTAATATTTTGGCCCTGCCTTTGTGTCCTGAGGCCTGGATAATGTGTGGATTTTTTACAACTCTAGTAAATAATTATATGTAATGCTTACTGCAGCTGATTCTTATTAAATCAAGTCTCATTAAAATCATGGGTAAGAAAATGCCATTTTTATTCCCAGGACATTATATCCTGTTCTATAAAATGTTTCCTCATTAGAAAGAATGAACAAATAGATTGGGATTTTTTTTCAAAAATAAGTAAATAAGAAGACCTTTACCCTCTAACAAATAAAACCTTTCTGATTTAGAAACCCTTTGAAGAACTCTTTATGGTTTATTAGTTATGAAAGTCCCTGGCAGTCCAGGTTTTAGCCAGGACTAATTGTACTAGCATATCAAAATCAAAATCCTTTTGATGATATCTACAGTCATTCCAGTTGGAACTGGGAAACATCCCAAACTTGTGGTGTCATATTACCTTTAAGATTTTCTTTCCATGCTTACCAGTAAAAGATATCTTTCATTAATGAGAACTCGGATTTATCTGTAAATCATTTAACAAAAGTTTTATACATATATATATAATATAGACACACATATGTACACATATTTATGTGCATACATGTAAAACCTTACCTGATTCTTGATAAGTAGCTATTTTATGCATGATTTCCCTCATTATCCAAATGAAGAAGTTTAAGATCAATGAGGGTTAAATGCCATCTACTTATTAAAAGAACCTTTTAAATTCTTACCTTTTGAAAATCCAGTGATTGGTCTTGTAGACCCCAGCTTCTTAAACTGTGGTTTGTGATTCCATATTAGGTTTTGTAAATGAATGCAAAGGTCATGAAATTATAATTTATTATCAGAAAATGTTTGATTTAATTATCTATTTTATATACCTACATTCCCACAGTCACATGAAAATTTTTTAGGCTAAAAGAGGTTGCTAATGGAAAAGTTTAAGAAATTCTGTTCTAGATTAAACCTGAGCTGTCAGACTGATAGAATCTTAGCCCCCAAATCCTGGCTCTACAAAAGGACTTTTTATCTTTTTCCATGCATATCTAACTTGCTGCCATCCCAATATTCTGACTCTATAAAAGTACATTTTTTACTTTGCATATCTAGCCTATCTAGTCCAATCCATAATCTGACTTTTTCTCTCAGTATCTTTGTCTATCTCTGTCTCTGTCTCTCTGTCTCTGTCTCTGTCTCTCTGTTTCTGTCTGTCTGTCTGTCTGTCTCTGTCTCACACATACGCACATATTCTAAAGGACTTTTTCATACATAGCCTATCTGAGATATAGCTAATCAAAGGTGTTTTTCCCATGCCTATCTTATCTGAGCTTCTCCAATTATATCTGAGATTGCCCAGTTTCCCTGCTCTGCTCTGCCCAATTCTTCTATTCTTTCTTGCTCTCTCTTCTCAATATAATCCTTCACTTTACTCTGCTGGACTGTCTGTCTCCCTCTTTACCCCAAGTAAATGCCCTAATAAATGTACCCCAGCATCTTTGACTTAACCCAACAAAACTCAGGCCAGAGTGATATAACTTCAGGTTCCAGGCCAGATTAAAATGTAATTAGGAAATGTTAAACAGAGCAAATAAAAATATAATACATTCATAATGCTAAATTTTTGTGCTGTTTTTAGAAAATCAATATACAATCTGTAGGCATCTGTTTCTTTTTGCATTTGATACCACTGTTCTAGATCTATCATTTGCCAAGTACTCTCCAAAACTCCCTGGAATTTTATTCTGGTCTAATGGTCTAAGTAATTTATAGAAACTGGACAAAGGTTCTTTCCATCTCTTTATATTATCTATTAAGTACTTCTCATCTTCTCAAAGTATCTATAGTAACATAAAGAATGCCCACAGTTTCTTTTTTTCTTAGGTGACAAAACAGACCTTTAACTAAAAGCTTTGTAGATTTTTTTTTGGGGGGAGGGGGTGCTGAGGCAACTGAGGTCAAATGACTTGCCCAGGGTCACACAGCTAGGAAGTAAGTGTCTGAGATCAAATTTGAACTCAGGTCCTCCTGACTTCAGGGCTGGTGCTCTATTCACTGCACCACCTAGCTGCCCCTCGTATGTATTTCTAGATGCATTGTTATACAGTAGTATTCCAAGGATACAACTTCCATGTTACTCATATCAGCTTCTATACTCAATATGAACACAATAATACAATGGCTATCAATGATTAAGCAAAAGTTTTCTCATAGCAGCAGATTTAAGTAATGAAGAAAACACTTCAGAAAACTGGGTAACCGTACAACCAAAAAAAAAAAAAAAAAAGAAAAAGTATGAATTTTTTCTTGAGTGGATCCTAGAAATGTTATAATCTTTATTAAAGAGATTCCAGGTGAACCCTTAAAATTGCATTAACTTAAGTAAGCTGAGGGCTGGGACCCTTTGATTTTAGAGAATGAGTCAATAGGTATTCAGAAGGTTTGCACAGCTACCTAAGTTACTGTTTTTTGTGCCAAAAGCTGTTGGTCTAGGTAAAGAAGAGCTAGAGATGTGTTAACTAAGAGATTTATTGCTTCAGCCATTGTAGGAAGTACAGCACTTTTCTGAAGAAAAGGATTGTCAAGGTAAGAAAAAAGTTGCAGTTGGAGACAGAGTTGGGGACATGATAAAACCTATGGCTATTTGGGGATGTTCTCTGTTCCCTAAGTTGTTGATAGGGCTATGCTTTCTTTGGACTATGCTGAAAAAGATGAAGATGAGATTTCACTCATTAAAAGAATAGTGGTAAAGAATATGTGTGATTTTTTTTCTTTCCCTCATCTGTCCTAATTACATGTTTTTGTTTACTGTCAAAAAAGGGAAATAAATGCTTATAAACAGAGTTATCACGGGTAATCCAAGAAAAAAATCCAAAAAAATAGCTATTGGGAGGACCATATACAGCTATGGATGCTGACTGGCCTCCATACTCCCCAGAATATGAAGCTGGGCTTGAGTCTGTTGTGTCACCATGGAACCACCAGACTAAGGAGTCTTCTCAGGAAAGCACCTATAGGAACATGGGAAATTTGGATCAAACATATGACTGATGAATACCCTCAATAAAAGTTAGAATAAACAAAAATCATAAACTTGTGAAAAGCCATAAAAGAATAACTTTTAGAATGCTGCAGCCTGGAAACTGCAAAGCCTAAAGCCACATGGCAAGGATGCTTACAAAGGCAAGAAAGATAATTTGATGGTGGTTGGATACAAAGGAAAATATATACTATACTCACTTAGTCTGGCATTCAACACAAAGGAAAAAGTAATAGGTTTCTATAGAAACTAAAAGAGAGGAAGCTGAAGGAAGCAGATGAAGTCAGAGGCTAAAGGGACTGAGGAAGTGTAATATATCACTGGGAGTTGAGGGCACACTTAAAGAGTCTTAGATTTGAACAGAAGTTGCCAGATTTGAATCAGGTGCCAGAAAGAGTAGGTCAATCTGAAAATGATTACAGAGCTTCAAAAAGTCTTCTAACTTGGGAAAATTCAACTTCAATGAGCCCCAGAACATCTTATCTTTAGGGCACAGAAACAAGGCACAACTGACACTGTTCAGCTGTTCAGTCAGACCCAAAATCAAGAGCATTAGAGAAAAAAATTCTGAGAATGAAACAATGGTTAGACTTCTCTATGGAGAAGTCGGGAGTCAGAGGATTTGAAGTAGAAGCATTATCCTAATCTTCCCCCCACCGTGATCCCCACCGTGCTAGTTAGGCTAATTTCTCCTTAAAAGACATGGAGGGGGAGCTACATGGTGCAGTGGATAGAGCACCAGCCCTGAAGTCAGGAGGACCTTAGTTCAAATCTGGTCTCAGACACTTAATACTTCCTAGCTGTGTGACCCTGGACAAGTCACTTGACCCCAGTTTCCTCAGCAAAAATAATAAATAAATAAATAAAAGACATGGAGACCATCTTAAAGTCTGAATTGGTTTGGATGATTAAGTGTTCAGGCTGTTAACATCCTGATTGCCTGAGCACACAAAAGCCATAAAAGAGCTCCAGGGACACTCTGGAATGTTAGTACTGATGGAGACTAACTCTAGTTTATTTGAAGTACAAGCAGAAAATTGAGACTCAGAAGCCAAACATTTTTCATGTCATCCATGCAACCTATAAGGAAGATTTGGGGAAGATAGAAGAAAGGCAGGGCAGGGAATATAGCAAGAGTATTGACTCCTCCAACACAAGGGCAGATCCAGAGAAATTTTATTTTGGTGACTCTTTAGTGCCTAAAAAAATAGGAGTAGTTGAGCAATAAGAAGCAGAAGAAGAGTAAAGAGTTCCATGATCCTATAAGTGAGGCATCCTGCCTAAAATACTTCCTTTCCTACTTTTACACCTGCCCCAAACTCTCAGTTCTCAAGCAGAAAGTCCTGTGGATCAGCATAATTTTAAAAGAAACTATGGGGTTTTAGGAAGTGGCTAAGGACACTTAGGAAGTCACTAGGAAGTGGCTAAGATCCAAAGGAGATTTTAGCATTTCCTGACATTAGCAAACTATCCCTTGAAATTACTGAAACCTGGTTGAGTTTAAAAAAGGACTCCTAACCATTTGCACCAAAATGACATAAAGAGGTTGTATAGTCTCTCTGTCTCTGGGGACATCCTGGGTATGACCCTGGTAATAATCTAGCTGGACAAATCTACCTTAGGGTTTTTTTGTTGTTTGCGTGTGTGTGTGTGTATGTGTGTGTGTGTGTGTGTGTGAATGGCACCCATATTCCATCTCTCTCCATATTCATGCAGATTCTTCTTGAGTTTACTGATTCCAAGGCTGCGTCAAAGACTCTTGGCTCACTGCTCACCCTCCATCCATTTTATTAATAGCAAACAACTCACTGGAAAGAAAGCAAAGAATGAGGAGGAGGAGAAGGAAGTGGAGGAGAAAACCTGTGAATCTTTGTTCATTGAGATGCTTCGGTCAGCTGATCTCTGAGCCTGAAATAGCTATCTTGCAGGAGGCCAGTGGTTTGGATTAAGCCGGAAAGGAAGCTTTACTTCATGCATCCATGTCAGCCCCTAACCCATCCTTGGTGTGGTCACATGAGGAAAAAAGTAGAGCAGAGGAGAAATGAGTCGAAAGCTATTCAAGGGGGAAAGGACGTCAGCAAGAGGAAGCAAAAACACTGGAGGTGGGACAGTGCCAGCTAAAAATGAACAGTAAGTGGGCAAGGGGAAACATACAATATTCAAGTGACAATTCTTTAAAAAGCTTTCTTTGCTACTATGCACTGAATGGCAAAGAGATGTGGGAATGTGCCAAGTGCTAGCAATGAAGATTAATAAGATTTAGGGGTCTATTTATATTCAGTGTGAACCACACACATTTTTTAAAACTTGCTCCCTTTTAAAAACCTATTTCTAGTTTTTAAATCTTTATTTTTCATTTTTGCCAGGAAATATTTATTCATTTATTTTTTTTGCTTGAGGGAAAAATTACTTGCCCAAAATACTATTCCTCTCTGAGTCTTTGCACCCCCATCTATAAAATTCTCTGATTTAACAAGCATTTGTTAAGTATCCATGTGGGTAAGAAATGTTTCAGGATGCTAGGCATACAAAAATGAGAGTTTGCCTCTAGGTCACAGATCACAAGATGACATATTGTAAAACTGGAAGGACCACAAGAAGTCATTAAATTCAGCCATCCCATTTTACAGATAAGGAAGTTGAGGCCCAAAGAGGAGTGAATTGCCCAAAGTCATACATCGAGGGAGGGCTTGAATCAAGATTTAAATCTCAATCTTCCTGACTCCAATTCCTGTGTTCCATTACTACACTTGTCATCAAAGAGTTTATATTTGACTCCAGATTAATAAAGACAAGATAATTTGAGGACAAAGAGAACAGAAGCAAAATAATGGGTGAGGGGATGGGAGTTGGGGGAAAGGAAGAATCAAAGAAGCCTTGGCAAGGAAAAAGGAAACAACTGAGTTGCACTTTGAAGAAAGAGAAAATTACCAAACACAGAAAAAGGCAAGGAAAATTTTTTTTTTGGTTTGCCTTTTTTGTTTTTAATTTTTAGGGGTATTTTTTTCACTTATTTCCCCAAACATTCAGATATATATATATATATATATATATAGAGAGAGAGAGAGAGAGAGAGAGAGAGAGAGAGAGAGAGAGAGAGA
>JAJPUD010010011.1:0-26935 GCA_023553655.1 Myrmecobius fasciatus
AGGAACAATGAACTTAAAGTCTGCCTGCTTTCATGTTATCTATATAATGTCAAGACTGATAGAGAACACTCATCACATTGGTTAGATCCACTGTGGAATTTTTACAGGAGGACACAACATTCTATTATGAAGGATTGGCATGAATTATTACATTCTGTGCTATAGCAATATCTCCCTAAATCAACAAGATGACAGATTGATAAAAATATCAAAGCACATATACATCTGAAGTCCCAAGCTGAGGTCTTATTGTAGCATGTTAGTGATCACTGCCCTAGAAGGATACACCTTAAGATAATAAACTCTAATATATAGTCCATTGAACTAGATAGGCTTAATAAATTGATAATTGCAGGTTAGATTTCAAACTATGTTTTATTTTTTGAGAGTATTTGTAGCTAAATAATCTCATCCAAAAATTGGTCACGAGTTATTTTTGTTAGGTTTTGTTGTTGTTATTGGTCAAATGAATAGTTGAAATGATTTTTAAATCAGGGGATTCTAATTGAAAATTTTTTAAATCTATTGTTTTGAAATTGTTTAGTGTCATTAATTCCCATCTTTTTAACACTTACATTCCCATAATTTCTCTATATGGCTCCAAATCATAGATTTATTTGGTCTCAGAAAAATGCAAGTAGAAAAAAGAGGGGGGTGGAGACAAGATGGTGGAGTACAGACACAACTCTCTGTGAGCTCCTCCAATCCTTCCTCAAACCACGAACAAATTAAGCCTCTAAACTGGTTCTAGTGTGAGGGCTCCCTCAAACAATTGTAGTATAACACATTTCCATCAAAAATTACCTTGGAAGAACTCTGGAACAAGTCTCTTTCAGACAGGCAGGGGATCAGGCTGCTTGCCGGGTTCCGGAGCAAGCTTGCTGCCGGAGTGGGAGACTGGGGCTAGCATGGAGCTTGGCAAATTCTAGGCACCCAGGAAGTCCCTGGGAGACGCTTGGGCCACTTTGCTCTGCTTGCAGGCAGGTGCTTTGGCAGATCTGCCTTTGGTAAAGAGTGGATTGAGAGTGGCTGAGAGCATGACCTGGCCTGACCAGGCCAAACGGAAAGTCAACTATGCAAACTGTCCCAGGACTAATTGAAACCCCTGTGGGTCCCTTGCTTTAATCAGACCTCATGCTCTAAAAAATGAGTAAGAAACAGAAGAGAGCTCTTACCATAGACAGATTTTATAAAGAGAAAGAAGGGCAGACCTCAGATACTGAGTTTCCTAAAGGGAAAGCAACCCCAGAGGAAGCCACAAAGGGAGACATGACCTGGTCCCCATTTCACAAGGCTTACCTGGAAGATTGCATAAAGAATCTCAAAAGGGAGTTAGAAGAAAAATCGGGAAATGAATTGAGATCAGTGCAAGAAGGATATAATGCCCTTCAAAAGAGATATGAAAAAGACACCAATTCACTGAAAAACAAAATGAGTAAAATGGAAAATGACACCAACTCACTGAAAAACAAAATTTGTGAAATGGAAAACAATACGAACTCACTGAAAAACAAAAATGGCGAAATGGAAAAAGACAACAACTCACTGAAAAAAGAAATTAGTGAATTGGAAAAAGACAACAATTCACTGAAAACCAAAATTGACAAAATGGAAAAAGAATGCAATGAACAAAAAATTCAATTGGCCAGTTACAAAAGGAGCTAAAAAAGGTAATTGAAGAAAAATAATACTTTAAAAAATTAAAATTGAACAAATAGAAGTGAATGATTCAATAAGACTTCAAGAATCAGTGAAACAAAAACCAAAAAAAAATGAAAAAAAATTCAAGAAAATATGAAATATCTCCTAGGAAAAACAACTGACTAGGAAAACAGATCTAAAAGAGACAATCTAAGGATTGCTGGACTCCCTAAAAGCCACCCAAAGATCATTATTTTGAATGATTATAATCTGATTTTTTTTTTTCTGTTTTTTTTTTTCTGGCTAGTCATAATATTGTCATAACATCATAATATTGCCATAATATCAGTTTTTACAGGATATGGGATGTTCTGTGTACCATGTTTGGAAAAGTGTGCATGTTGCAGAAGAAGGAAATAGGCAGTATAAGAAGCAGTAATACACAATACATGCATTCATACATACCTGCATTTGTGTGTGCATGCATGTGTGTATGCATATATGTATATGTGTATATATATATATATATATATATAATGATTCTCTAGAAAGCATATAGACTCAAAAAATGGAAGGTTGGGTTGGATAACATAGTCAGCAGAACTATAGAAAATGTTCCACAGTTATACTTTTGATTGTAGTTAACAGTAATGAGGCAGTTGACAGATAAGTTTAATAATAGCTAGCAAACATCTCATCCTCGTAACAACTCTGGGAAATAGTTCAGCAACGAAGTTTATAAACCTAGGCCTCCCACTTTTCTGGTGCAGCTGCTTTTCAATCTGGTGAATACCTATGGATCCCTCTGCAGGGTGTCCATAAGTAGATAGACTATTCTCCTTCAAGAATGTTATCTTTGAAATGTCCTAGATAGATATTAAATAGAATTCTCCATTTTGAAATGTTCATATGGTGTATATGAAAAAATATATATGTATATACATGCATATATGCATATATATATACACACGTAGACATATATACATACATACATATATAAAGAGATGGAGAGAAAGAGACTGATGGGCATACAGAGACTAAGGGCATAAACAAAGAGCTGAGACAGAAAGACAGAAAAGAGAGAATGATAAAAAGAGAGACAGTAAGACAGAGACAGAGAAATAGAGACAAAGAGAGACAGAGAGAAACAAAGAGAGAAATGAGAACTAGGAAGCAAAAGAATGAGAACAAATGAGAGATCCAGAGCAAGAGAGAATGAGAGAGAGAGAGAGGAGAGAAGAAAAAGAAAGAAAGAAAGAAAGAAGACAAAGAAGAAGAAGAAGAAGAGAAAGAGATATTGCTGCACAGGAGTGAATTGAATATGAAGGGATAATATCAAAAAAAATTAAGGAAAGAGAGAGGAATATACTGAGAAAAAGAGAAAGGGAGAGATGGAATTGTATAAATTATCTGCCATAAAAGAGGAAAGAAGAAGCTTTTATAGTGGAGGGGCAGAGGGATGAGGTGAGGGATTCTGAATAATTCTTCCTTTCATATGAAGTGGCTCAAAGAGGGAATAACCTACACTCTCAAATGGGCAAAGAAATTTATCTTACTCATCAGTAAAGTAGGAGGAGAAGGAGATACAAGAAAGTAAAAGGGAGTTCATATTGGGGTAAGGGGTTATAAGAAGCAAAATGTTTTTGAAGATGAACAGAGTGAATGGAGAGAACTGATATAAATATGGGGGGGATAGAGTTAGCAACAGAAATTGTGAAAAGAATTTTGAAGCAAATTTCTCTAATAAAGGTCTCATTTCTCAAACATATGGGAAACTGAGTCAAATTTATAAAAAATAAGAGCTATTCCCTAATTGATAAATGATCAAAGGATATAAACAGTTTTCAGATCAAGTAATCAAGCTATTTATAGCCATATAAAAATACTCCAACTCTACTGTTAATTGAAGATATGCAAATTAAAACAATTCTGAGATACTGCCTCATACCTATTATATTGACTAATAGGCTAAAAAAGGAAAATGCCAAAAATTAGAAGGAATGTGGGGGAAAATGAGACATTATTGTATTGTTAGTGGAATTCTGAATTGATTTAACTATTCTGTAATGCAATTTGGAACCATGCCATAAGGGACTATAAATCTATGTATACTCTTTGACCTAACAATATCACTACTAGGCATGTATCCCAAAAGAAATTTTTAAAAAATGAAAGGAAAGGGGTCAATATGTACAAAATAATTTATAGCAATTTTTTTTTCAGAGCAAAGAATTAAAAATTGAATGAATTCCTGTCAGCGGGGGAATGGCAAAGTAAATTGTGGTATGTGATTATGATGGAATGCTATTGTTTTATATGAAAAGATGAGCAGGATGCTCTTTGAAAAAATTGTAGGGGCAGCTAGGTGGTGCAGTGGATAGAGCACCAGCTCTGAATTCAGAAAGACTTGAATTCAAATCTGTTCTCACACACTTAATTCATCCTAGCTGTGTGACCCTGGGCAAGTCACTTAACCCCAATTGCCTCAGCAAAAAAAAAAAAAAAAAAAAAAAAAGAAAAAGAAAAAGAAAAACTTGTAAAGACTTTCATGAGCTCATGCAAAGTGAACTGCACTGTATATTTAATAGCATCAATAACATATGACGACAGTTGTGAATGACTTTGTTGTTCTCAACAATATAATAATGCAAGACAACTCTGAAGGACTTATGTTGAAAAATGCTATCCATATTCAGAGTAAAGACTGATTGGACCTAAATACAAAATAAAAAAACTCTTCATTTTTCCTGAGGGTTGTTTTTTTTTTTTTTTGGAAGGGGAAGGTAGTAGATGTGTTTCCTTTCACATAACTTTTATGGAAATATTTTGAATAATGTCACATATGCCTTCTCAATGAGGAAGTCATGAATGGGCAGGAATAAAGAAAGAGAATTTGTAACCCAAAGTTTTAAAAATGAATGTTTAAAAAGTTGTTTTATATGGCCAAAATAATTTAATAAACAAATATTAATAAAAATGATATGTTTTGGTAGCTATTATATAGGGTATCTGTCTGTAGCTCACTATCTTGTTCTAAGAGTCAAATGAACTATGCTATGTAAGAAAATACTGCAAAAATAGCTATTGCACTTTAATTTTCTCATTTTAGGTAGTAAATTCTATGATGAAGGCAGGAAACTTAAAAATCAAAATGTTGCAACTTCTTTAGTCACCAGAAAAAGTGTTCTGCATCAACTTGTTTACTGAATTAAACCTAATAAATATTTATTGAGAATCAGGATTGTGTAATAGATGGAAAATTAATCTTCAAATCAAGAAAAAATGACTTAAAAGTCTTGCATGTGACACATTTTAATATCTAGGCAAGTTGTTTAACCTCTTGATTCCATAGCACTTTAAGACAGACATTCATCTGGAGTCTGTGAATCTGAATTTTAAACATTTAGATTTTACATTTGTGCATGTATATATGTATGTGTGTGTATTTACACACATATATAGGTAATGTATTTGTGTATAGACCTGTATATATATATATATATATATATATACATATACACACATTTATATATTGTTTTGCTTAGTAATTGTTTCCTTATAAATCTATATATGTATACATATATATTATATTAATAAAATAATATATTTTGATTTATAATGTATAATTTGGCATTCAGTGCTTTAAAAATATTATTTTTACACAGAGTTCATAGACTTTTTCAGACTGCCAAAGACACACACACACACAGGTTAAATAAATTACACTATAATGCTACAGATTTACAGAAGAGATGCTGATCCAAATTATTAAAACTATTTTCTTCATTGGAAGTTCCATAAACCAATGAGATTACAGATTTATTTCAAAACATTGTACCAACAACAACAATAACAACAAAAACCCATATGTCAAGAATCCACATTGTGTAAGGCATTGACTGTACCATGCTTTGAAGAATAAAAATGAAACATACATAATTCTTGCCTTCAGAGAATTTATAATTGAACTTATAGTGTTGAGTATTGTAGGTGCAAGATAAGATAAAAGGTTTTAATAAAACAGATTTCCAACCCTCATGGAACATTGGAGTCTGAAGATATGATACACGAATAGAGAACTCTATCAGCATTGTGCATAATATATGACAATTGCAAAGCGCTAATTCAATTCTGATATTTGGAGGGAGAGATTAGCAATTGGAGTGTTTCTTAGGTAAGGTGATATTTTATGTGGGCTTAAAAAGATTTATAGGAGCAAAGCATGATAGAGAAGTAAGGAGTACATAGCTGTTCCAGGATCTTGAATGACCCAATTTAATTGAGCCAGAGTGAGCTCAGAATATATAGGGTCTTGTATTTTTTTAGTATTATCAATTAAGACTACAGAAAAGCATGATAAGCATATTCCTCCTATTCACACAGAAGCTAGTTGTACTGTGTTTTCTAACCTTTCACAAAAGGTAAATATTCAACCTTGAATGAATGGAAGGACCTTCCAATGTAGTTTGTTCTTTATTGTGTTTAGATACATATACCATAGTGTTGGGCTTAAATTCAACCTTCTCATTATGCTCACATATCTTAAATGGTAAAATATTTTTTTCCCAGTGAAGTCCAAATTCATTTTCTTGGCATTTAAGAACTTCCCCATTTTAGAGTTGCCCTATTTTTCAAATCTCTCATGTTGTATCCTTCCAAATACTTCTGCTAGCCAAATTGAAGTACTCTATGTATTGAATGTATCCTGTGTTTTCCTACTTTTGCGTGCTGCCTAGATTGTCTTCTATCTCCTTCATCACATATTGATTCACTACCAAACCCTGGAAGTTCAATTCACATGTAATTTCATAAACACCAGGTAAAGTTTAAATAAAATGATCAAGAATCAACTATAGGCCAGGTATTGTACTTAATTCTGAGTATACAAAGTAAAGCAAAACATATCCCTTGACCTTAAAAAATTCATAAGCTAAACTTAATTCAACATTTACTACCTACTCCTTATCACTTTTTTTAACACAGTATTTTGTTTGTACCCTCTCAAATGAACCTAACATACATTTTAAATTGGAATTATACCTATGTCTGCCACATCACTATTGAATTAAACAGAAAACTCTATAATAGCAGTGATTATATCTTATTTAAACTCTCTCACCGACCCATCTCCAGTACTTAGGCTACTAGATCCCTTAACACAGAGGCATATTTATTTTTAAATTGTCTTGTTTTTGAGTGTGTATTTTATCAAAAAGTATGTTTTAATATGTGTATACAGACATATATGTCTATTTGCAAATAGACATATCTTTTTAAATTTTTAAAAAAAATATTTATTTATTTGATATTTTCTCCCAGTTACACTAAACAATTTTTACATTTGTTTTTAAGATTTTTGTATTTTATTCAAGCCATTCTCCAATCAATAAATGTTCAAAGGATATGAACAGACAATTTTCAGAGGATGAAATTAAAACTATTTATACTCATATGAAAAGGTGCTCCAAATCACTATTGATCAGAGAAATGCAAATCAAGACAACCCTGAGGTACCATTTCACACCTGTCAGATTGGCTAAAATGACAGGAAAAGTTAATGATGAATGTTGGAGGGGATGTGGGAGGGCTGGGACACTGATGCATTGTTGGTGGAGCTGTGAACGGATACAGCCATTCTGGAGAACAATTTGGAGCTACGCTCAAAAAGTTATCAAACTGTGCATACCCTTTGACCCAGCAGCATTTCTATTGGGCTTATATCCCAAAGAAATCATAAAGGAAGGAAAAGGCCCCACATGTGCAAGAATGTTTGTGGCAGCCCTTTTTGTAGTGGCTAGAAACTGGAAATTGAATAGATGCCCTTCAATTGGAGAATGGCTGAATAAAGTATAGTATATGAATATTATGGAATATTATTGTTCTATAAGAAACGACCAGCAAGATGATTTCAGAGAGGCCTGGAGAGACTTACATGAACTGATGCTGAGTGAAATGAGCAGAACCAGGAGATCATTATACACGGCAACAACAGTAGTATAAGGCGATCAATTCTGATGGACATGGCTCTCTTCAACAATGAAATGTTTCAAACCACCTCCAATTGTTCACTGAAGAAAGCCATATACACCCAGAGAGAGGGATGTGAAATGTGGACCACAACATAACATTCTCATACTCCTTGATTGATGTTTGCTTACATTGTGTTTCCTTTATCTGATATATCATTTGTGTAGATAAGATTTTTCTTGCACACCAATGATAAGTTTGGAAATATGTATACATATATTCGATTTGCCAATATTTTAACATAATTAACATGTAGTGGATATCCTGCCATCTAGGGGAGGGGTGGGGAGCTGGGGGGAAAAATTTGTAACGGAAAGCTATGTAAGGGTTATTGTTGAAGAATTACCCACACATATGTTATGCAAATAAAATTAAAAAAAAGATTTTTGTATTTTAGATCTCCCTTATCCCCACCCACAATTAAGAAATCACATTTAAAGTTATTTTCATTATTTTTTCCCCTGAGGCAATTGAGGTCAGGTGACTTGTCCAGGGTCACACAGCTAGGAAGTGTTATGTGTCTGAGACCAGATTTGAACTCAGGTCCTCCTGACTTCAGGGCTGGTGCTCTATCCACTATACCACCTACCTGCCCCTCACATGTAAAGTTTTGCAAAACTTTTTATAGAAGTCAAGTTGTGAAAGAAAACATAGATTTCTTACCCAACTGAAAATAAACCTCATGAAAAATTAAGTTAAAAATAAAGACAGAGAGAAATAGAGAATACCACCATTGTATTCAGACACAATCAGTTCCTTCTCTAGTCATAGATAGGATTTTTCATTATAAGTCCTTCAGAGTAGTTGTGGATAATTGTACTGCTGAGAATAACAAAATCATTTATAACTGCTCATTCCAGAATATTTATATTACTTTGTATATAGTATATTTCACTTTGTTCATGGAGGACTTTCCAGGATTGTTTGCTTCTTTGTTTGTTTGTTTGTTTCTCGATAGTATCCTGCTCATCATTTCCCAGAGAATAATAATATTCCTTCAGAGAAATTTGCTTCAAAAATTTGTTTTTTTAATTAAAATTTCTAATTGTATTAGAATCTTCTCATTTCTTCTTTCTCTTCTCTCATCCTGCCTCTCCTCAAAAGTGTTTTGCTACTGACCACTACTTTCCTCAATATGCCCTATCTTTTATCATATTCCCCCCTTCCCATATCTCATTCCCCTCCTATTTTCCTGTAGGGTAAAGATAGATATCTATATCCCATTGAGTGTGTATGTTATTTCATATTTGAAAATAGGTTTATTTCTAAGTGTGTATATATACATATATATATATATGCATATGAGGAATTTTATATATATGTGTGTATGCATATACATGCATGCTTTAAAAATATTCAGGAACAAGACTTTTTAGAAATGAATTTCTTGTAAGATATTTTTATGTGTTAATAGATCTACGAGTGCAATATAAATGTGGGAAAATATATAAAAGAGTATTCACAAATAACTAAAATGACATTGTAATTGGTAAGGTAAAGGTAGCAGGAGGTGAAATTCAAGAATTAACTAATTCAGCTTTTTATATTCAATCATATACATACACACATATGTGTGTATACACATATATATGTAAAAGAAAATGGGATATACTATGTACATTGTAAACTATATAATTATTGACTTTAATTATTTCAATTAAATAATAATAAATAGTTTGTATTGAATAAGTTGCAAATGTATGTATATACATTCATAAATATGGACTATTTCTACCATTATCATCCATCACAACAACCAACTGAGCAACTACAAAAGCAAATAAAGATATATGCATAGTAGAGACAAATTTCCATATTGACCATAATTCAAAATACAATATTCTATCTGCATTTTAGCTTTATCAATTAGTCAATAAATAAACATTTATTAAATGTCAATCATATGCTGAATACCATGCTAAACACTAGGCATACAAGGAAACATAAAAAGATAGACTATTCTCAGGGAGCTCATAAATCTGATGGGGGAGGACACATTATCTGACTTGCAAGAGATGAGTGGCATATTTCATTTTCAGTATTCTGAACATTCTAAAGTCTTTCAAAGTTGTTTTTCC
Organism: Myrmecobius fasciatus; assembly: GCA_023553655.1. NCBI lineage: Eukaryota > Metazoa > Chordata > Mammalia > Dasyuromorphia > Myrmecobiidae > Myrmecobius > Myrmecobius fasciatus. The sequence goes on from JAJPUD010010011.1 coordinate 9,747, forward strand.
CTATTATGCTTTTGTCATTGTATAAATTGTTTTAGTAATGGTCTTATTTTATTCTGTTTGATTTACTGAGATCTTCCCAATTTCCTCTTAAACTACAAAATTTGTTATTTTTGTGGCACAATAACATTATTTTATCTTCATAGACTATATTTTGTTTTTACATTCCCTAATATAACAATACCACTCCCTAATTTTCTATTTGGGCTGTCATGAAAAGAGCTGTTATAAATGTTTCTATTGTTACATGGTGAAGGATACCAGTAAAACAAAGAAATACTCAAATTGTTCCTTCAATTTCCAATTTTGACTACAAAAATCTTATTTTAGCTATCCTTACCTAAAGGATAGCTTAATATCAACCTCTATTTGAGAGTCTATTCTCAAATCTCAACAGAATTTATAGACATTGAGGGCAAGAACAATTTCATTTTTTACCCTTCTATCTCCAGACCCTACCACAGTGTCTGGCACATATCTATGCACAATGCCAGGGAAATCGAGGTTCACGGACTATTTTAAAACCTTTTACAGGCAAAATGAATGTCTAAAACCTGCTTTTTTTTTTCTAGACTTAGGTTTCCAAAGAACTTCTCTAGCAATGCAATTGATAAACTCATTCACATTATGTACAATTAGAGTTATGCTTGAAACACTAAGAAGCTAAATGACAGCACAGAGCTGTATATGTCAGAAGCTGGACTTGAACCCAAGTTTTCTAGACATAGAAGACAATTTGCTAACTGCCAGGTTTCTGGCATATATATATATATTTATATATATATATATATATATATATATATTCCTTTGTTACCAGGCCAATCAGTCTACTTTCTCTACAGGATACCTTTGTGGCATATTTTAGAAGGTTAGTGTATATCTTTACCTTTGGTTTTCCTAAGCAGCAGAGACTGATATATATTATATCAAGACAAAAAGGAGAAAAATCTTTATAGTAAGCCTAATTAAATGATTCTATTTTAAATGATACAAAGACAATTGATCCAAAAGGAATTCTCAGTGATTTATTCAATTAGTTGTTAACAACTGCTCTCAAATTATTATATAAAAAACAGTCATTATTCAAACAGCACTGTAAAAAGGAAGTCTAGCTATTACTATAGTGACAATGCTTTAGAAACTCTCCATCAAAGGTCATAATTGTGAAAGGTCCTAACAATCTAAATGACCCAAGTCTCTGATGATTAAGTTGGTTCAAAGCCTCTCAGTGCTATAATTATAGAATAAAGTAAAGTGCAGATAAATTATACAGTCTACAGACAGTGGATCTTGATGATCTCAAAACATTTCTTTTCTGTTCTTTTTTTTCTCTACTCATTGGATATTAGACCTGGAAGTGTAGCATAAAACTGAGAAAAGGAATCTGGTACAATCTGTCTGTTATAGTTAGACTCCAAGGTGATAAGTACTGAAGACTGAATCAGGAAAATATCGTAGACCTATATGATGTAATCTACTAAAATATTTATTGTATTAACTAGCCTAAAATAAAACTGGATGACATAATCATTATTGAGATTTTTAGGCTACTTAGATACTTCTAAAAATGAACTTTACATTACAGAATTGAAACAACCAAAACATATGTACATGCATATACACATACATGCAAATCCATTTGTATGCAAATAAACACTGCTAATATATGTATATACATATATAAAAGTGTATATACCTATACACACATATATGCTAGTGCATGTGTATGTGAATACATGTTATATATATATATATAATATTCATATTTGAGGAGAGAATCATATATACATGCATATACATATGTGTATATCTGTATATATTGAGAGAGAATCAGAGAAAGGATTTCCTTTTTTTCCCCAGATAAGAATTCTAACATCCACTTAAAAACCTTATCCAAATATTCATTGATAAAGAAACTCAGCCTTTCTTATCTTGATCAATTTGTCCTGGCTTAAGGATCATGGCCTCTCTACTCTTGGGGTCTCATCAAATTAGTGTTATACTTAGTGCAGATTCCAATTAGGTTAAAGCTTAATTGGCTTAGGGCAATTCAGAAATCAATCTTCTAGGGCAGCAGTAACAAACATAGGGCCTGTGAGAAATGTGACCAGGAATAATGGGAAATGGGAAATACAGTTAAACCATATTAGTTTATTAAAATAAATAAAACATAATAAAACAATTTTAATATGTGGTTATCTAAATCAATATGCTCTCACGGGGATCTTTATACATGGTTTAATAATTTCTACTTAGCATTACTGTTCTAGGAAAGTCTCCAAGATTATGAATATGTCATTCTACATTGGTAGAGATATTTTTCCTTATCTAAGAGTTCCCTAGTCCAATAAAATCACAAGCAAAGTCCATATCCCTATGTATATTCATTTTGAAAAATATAGTAACCATAGAACTTTTGAGTTAGAAGCAATTTTTTAAGACTTCCCAGGCAGTGGGAAGCCTAGCAAAGGATAGGCATTTGCTACTAATATGAATTGTAAATGTGGTTCCTATCCAGATTTTTGTTGGTGTAGATGGTCTCTGGAGTCTCCAAATTTTGAGAATTAATTAATTTAAATTAATACTCAAAATCCCTTCAGTATCCCCTTTTACAGAATGCCCAAAATGTAATCATACAGCATTTACATCAAGTGGTCAAAGGAGAACCCACTACCTCCTCCCAATTCTATATACCTCTGATTTTTAATAAGTACTTTCTTTCATCAAACAAATTATTTTTTCTTCAATTTCCATCTATTGCTTCTAGTTTTGGCTTCTAAGAGCCAAAAATATGAATTTTGATACTTCTTCCACATGAACATTTTTAGGAGAAATGTGCTTTCTTTTTAGAACTTCATGAAACAATGGCATTACTTAAACTAACAATTCTCTAACATACCATTCTTACTCAATTAAACAGTACTTCTATTTTCCTTTTTTTTCTGAATCTGGAAATAGAGGCACATAAATCCATATCACAGAGGTACAGCTGGCAAAGATCATTGATATAATCTAGTAAAGTCAACTCATTTTTGCTGATGAAGCCACAACATTGATTTTATGAACTATAACTGTTGTGATAGAAGCATTACTTTTCATTTTAATAATGACTTATAGGATCAAAAAAGATTTTAGAAAAGACTTGGGAATATCTGTGATTTGAAGATGACAACATAAATAGCATCATGGAAGTTGGGGGGAAATACATCTCCAAGAGCAGGTTAGGAATTTTTCTACTAAGTATAATTCAGTTTAAGAAACATTTATTAAATACTATGTGCAAAGCATATAGAATTGAAATCATGTAATTGAGCTAATTCAGTCCCTTCCCTTTACATAGAGGTAGAATATTGAGACCTAGAGAAGGGACATGTCCAAGATCACATAGTTTTGAAGACCTCAATTTTTAGCCCAATGGTTATCTATTTTAACATTCTACTGTCTTTTTCTCTTGAATCATTTCCTTCCCCATCCAATTTCTGCTTTCCATTGGCCATACACCAGTACCAGATTTGTTCCATCATTTTCTTGTTCATTTATTGTTGTCACTGAACATAGATGGAAGAAATGTCAAAACTATCCTGATTGACTACACTGCAGTCTGTTATTCAATTGAAACTGGATCTTCATTATAACAAGGAAATATTTTTATTCTTCTTCATTCCCTAACTTACCACATTAGCCATTTCAAATCTTCTTTTCCTTTTTCAAACCTCCATACCTTTTCCTCCCCAATCTTTTCATTTAATGAATTTACTTTGTACTTTATTGAGAAAATTGAAGCAATTCATTTTTAGCTTTCTCTTCTCCATTCTCACAATTTCAAAACAACAGAATATCATCTCTGACTTTCCTCCTTTCCCTCATTCTTTGATAAAGATGTAAGACTTTTACAATCATATTTTATCCACTCCCACTTGCTGCAGCAAATGCATCACCATTCAGCTCCTTTCTAAATTTCCAACCACCTTCTATCTACCACTCCCTACTCAACTTTCAAATATACTTATCCTTAAACATACTAATCACTTTCATCTTTAAAAACCTTCCTTGAACATCATTTTTCCTTTAACTGATATCTTCCATTTTCCCATTTCTTCCACTGTGTCTGACACATAGAACACTATGTATTTGCTTAAATCATTGTGAATAGATTGATGGTTGGTCTTAACAGCACCAGGATTTGTACTCAGGAGCTATTATTATAAATCCAGTGTTCTTACATTATAATTCTTTCTTAGGAAAGGGAGTATACTCTACCAAAGAGAACACTACACTTGAAAGTCAGAAAGACCTGGGTTCAAATTCCACCTTAGTCATTTATTAGTTATGTAAGTCATTTACAATTCTTTATCTCAATGTTTTTATTTGTTAAATCAGGGAATTGGACTTACTCAAAAATTTATTTTGGCTTAAAATCTATGATCTTAAGATTATGCTCAGAAAGAAATAATTGTAAGAAATATTATTTGCTATTTGCATATACTTGTTAGAAAGTAAGTGTTCATATTTCTGCCCACTAATGAAAATACTTGCAATTTTATTTCCCCCACCCCCCGGGGAACTTTGAAAACAAGATAGGCAAAGATTTGTCCTTTTACCCTCTCATTACTGCCACTAAAATGTCACCCTTTCCACCTCTCTATGGAAACAGGATTTTGTTCAACACTGCAATTGTTTATCTAAGATTACTCATAAGGGATAGTGTGGGATTGATGTCAGTAAAATTCTAAATGGTAGCTGAATATCAACCACTTACTTTACAATATATTGGGTGTGGATGGATTCCTTTCTTCACTGTATGTACATATATGCATAAGGCTAAATTGAATTGCCTTCATTGTATTTACATAGAGAAAAGATAGAAAGACCAAACAAGTGTTTTTATTTGGTTAGATAAAATATCTTTTTCTAGATAGTTATTTAAAATTGATTCTAATAAGAATAACTTCCATTATAATACTTGAATATAAGTTGGGTTATGTATTTTGAACAAAATGAATATAATTTTCTTCTTAGTGTAGTTCCTTCCTCCATCTCACCTTCCCCCCTCCTTCCTGCTCTCCTCATCTCCTCCCTTTCCTTTCTCTTTTTCATGAGGATTAAATGCCTTATGCTCAAATGACAGATTTTTTTTTCAAATTTTATTTTTTTAATAAAAATTGCTTTATGAATTATGTTAGGAGTGAAAAAATCAGAACAGAAGGGAAAAAGCACAGGAAAGGAAAAAAACAGAAAAAAAGAAGTAAACATATCATGTATTGATTTGCATTCAATCTTCATAGTTCTTTTTCTGGATGCAGATGACATTTTTTATACAAAGTTTATTGTAATTGACTTGTATCACTGAATCACTGAGCGGAACCAAATCTTTCATAGTTGATTATCACACATTCTTTCTGTTATTGAGTACAGTGTATTCCTGGTTCTGCTTGTTTTGCTCAGCATCAGTTCATGTAAATCTTTCCATGTCTTTCTAAAATCAGCTAGTTCATCATTTTTGTAGAACAATAATATTTTTTAAATGCTTAATCTTGAAAGACGGATTGTAGTCATGTCAAAAAGCATTATTAAGTGCTTATTCCATAATAGATATTACAATAAATAATGAGGATACAAAGTGGAGAAAAAAGTCCTTGTTCTCAAGGATCTTACAATCTAATGGGATAGTCTACCAGAAAACAACTTAACAAGTGGGAAATATGTTGGAAAATTTGGAGAAAATCTTAGAGGGAAAGCATTAATATTAATGAGGGTCAGCAAAGTACAATCTGAAAAAGCCAAGGAAGTCTGTCAAGAAAAATTAGGAGGGAGATCAATACCATGGGAGACAATCAGTCAAAATTTCTCAGTCTGAAAGATGGAGTGCTTTGTTTGAGGACCAGCAAGAAAATTGGTGTCACTAGATTTCAGAGTACATAAAATAAAAGATGGTAAAATGAAAGAAAAAAGGCAATCTGACTACAACAAATAGCTCAAATTTTGACTTACTGAGTTGGAAAAGCAAAAGGGTCAGGAGCAGTCCAATTACATTGCAACACAAAAGCCAAGAGTAGGGTTGGTTTTGAATAAATCTGGACAGGTAGGTTAGAGTCAGCTTATAAAAATTCATGAATTCTAAGCTGGAGTTTCAACATCTTCCTCCAGGAAATGGGGAACATTTGATGGCTCCTAAACAAAAGAAAGATGTGACCACATTGACACACTAGGGAGAATGCTCTGGATATGGTAAAGGGAATTTGAAATCACATGACAATTACAAAAATTAGTGTCAGTAGAACCAAACTTTTAGATTAGAATTTAAATCAAGAGTTATACACATACAAACACATATACCAACCCCTATCAATATACCTTCATGTAAATAATGAGTGCATATTGCACTCAGTGCAATATGAGAAAACATTTTGCAGGAGTGATCATATATTTCCTTGCTAAATCAGTACATCTGACGTGCATTTTATCCACATATTTGTTTCTACCCTAAGAAGAGTGTATAACTTCTGTGGTGCTATTCTACCTGTTCAAGCAATTAGTACTGCCCCAATTTCAGTAGACTAGTATTGGATTGAGTTGTGTTAATGCAGTCAGGAGACTCTTCCTTCTTGAATCAGTTGTCTGAAGAGAAACTTGATGAACAACCAAAACCAAGGAAATATGTTCCAAAGTTGTCATGTAAGTAGAGTCAAAAATTTTTTTCCACCTTATCTGGGAGATGACAAGCAAGTTCAGTAGAAATTCTTGACAAAAGAAGAAGAGACATACATTCTAACACAGATATGTTCATTTAGTTACCCGGGGATAAAATATTAAGAGCTGTTGTTTGTCCTTTATTCTCAAAGAGGACCATAATATCAAGGAGATGATACCATAGCATGCAAATGAATTGGATTTGAGTGAGGCAAAGCTGTAGAAGGTCACCAGCGTCACTTTCCCCTCCAGACTCATCTGGGTCCAGTGGCAAATACAGATGAAGATGAATGAAATGGGAGAACTTGGCCTTTTTAGGCTAAGATCTTCAACAGTTCTCAGCTTGATTGAGGCCTCACCCATTCAGTGATTAATTAAGTCTAGGTAGCAATAGAGGCAAAGAATCTCCTCTTTCACTACATTCAAAAAAATAAATAAATGGAAGAATAAATAAATTTAGGAGAGTAAGACCCTCATGGTTTCTGGTCAAAGCAGAAATGATTGCTATTTACATTCAATCTCAGTCTTTTGTTGATCAATCAGCAATCAGGACCCAAACAATGATCAAATGGGGGTTGATCTAGGACACATAGATGGCCAATAAAAATCAGATTGGTTTTTGTTTAAGGCATTGTGCTTAAGAAAGAAATCTAGGCAGTAAATCCCAAGATATCTTGAGAAGGTTGTAAAAGAGAAAAAAATGCTTTAAGAACATTTGTAGTTAAGGTTATGATATTCTATGTGTACAGAGGAAGGAGAAGATGGAAGAGATAAAAAGGGAGAAAGGAAGAGAAGGAGGAAGGGAGGGAAGGAAGAAAAACAAGAAGGAAGAAAAGAAAGGAGGAAAAAAGGAAGGAAGGAAGGAAGGAAGGAAGGAAAGAAGGAAGGAAGGAAGGAAGGAAGGAAGGAAGGAAGGAAGGAAGGAAGGAAGGAAGGAAGGAAGGAAGGAAGGAAGGAAGGAAGGAAAGAGGAAAGAAAGGAATAGAAAGAAGGAGGGAAGGAAGGAGGGAAGGAAGTCTTCCAACTGACCAAGTCCAGTAAAATGAATGGTTGCAATAGGTCCCAAGAACTATGGAACTTACAGGATCAAAAGAGGTAGAAGGAAACATAGAGGCCATTGAAACTGAGAGGCATAGATTTTTGCAAAGTCACACAAATAGCAAGCAGTAATGATGTAATATAGCTTCTAGGAGAGACAGCAATGATTTTGAGGTCCCCTGATCTTAGGGGGGATCTTCTGTTCTAACAAGCCAGTAATACTAAATCTTGTGGTTTTGGAGTCTGCTTCAGGAACTTCCCATACCCAATCTAAGATGTCTGATTCTGAATAGACTACTCCTCAGATAGGTTATGGCCACACTAAGGAGACAATAATGATAATCTGTTGGTCAGTGAGAAACAAATTCGGGAAATCGCTCCTTGACCCTACCCCTGGGCCATAAAATTAGCATGTCAATGATTGAAAGCTGGATAAAGGCATCTTTCCTCTCTTATAACTCCGCTAAATTTTTTTTGGAACTTAGTCCACTTCAACTGGTGTTAGAATTACAAAAAACTTTGCCCCTTTATTTGGATATGGGTTCAAGTTTACTAATGCTATGATTTCAACCAAAGTTCTGGAGTCCAAATTCAGCATTTTTTTACTATGTCATACTGTCTCTTCCACTGTATCACTTTAGTGATAGATTTCTTTTGCTCTATAATCCTCCAGAGCCCATAATCTGACAGAGATGTACTTACCTTTCATATTTCAAACAAGTATAAACTAGTATCAGTGACTCTTGGAAAAGAGGACATAATTCATGTACATCCTGGAATGGCTAACCTCCCAATATTGATTCAGAGCCAAAAATTTGAGGAAGCAATGACCCATTTTTGGTTATTTTCCTAACATTAACCCCTCAAATAACTTTAAAATAATGCTTCAAATCCAATTTTGGAGTGTTAAGGACAACAAAAAGTCAGGCATTTTTCTAACTTCAGAAGGTTTAGGAAAGTTGGCAAGAAAGCACTATGACATGTGATGGGTGCCAGCCTGGGGGATATGTGGCAACATTGTTGCCATTGAAAACAATTGCAATAGTAACAGGAATGGCAGCAATAGCAGCATCCTGAAGTTTCAGCCTAGAGATGGATCAGAATCAGACAACTGGTCATAAAGAGATTAAAAGGCAACTTTTATTGGAATTGGTTGTAGGAACTGATAGTGTTTGGCAATTCTATTGCTATACATAGTTCTGAGTCACAATTTCAGGCTGGAAAAGAGCACATGTGGTCTATCAAAACCAAGCATGGGACTTGGTCACAGTTCCAAGGTATATAGGAGTGCTAGTGTTGTATTGCAGAATCGCAGGGGATCTGGTTAAAGTTCCAAAATCAATAGAATCGGTAGCACTTTGGGTTGTAGGGGACAAATGGTCTTTCCTGGGGCAAGACCAGAGTGTAGAACAGAATAGTTATTATACTTCTCCCCAGATCAAAATGCCTTAGAAGTACAATAACTTGCAGACCCCTACACTTTACTCTGAAAATATCAGCTTGAAAAAGTATGAAGTTTAGGACAATGACTCTTTACACCTGGATAAGCAGAGCCCAACTTTACTATAAAGATCAAAGTAAAAAACTAGACTAGAAAAATAACCCAAAAGCAAGACAGGAACAAGGAAAAAAATCAGAAGGAAAAAAATGCTGATTGGACACAATTTCAATAAGAATTTCTGAGTTGAAAAAGCTAAGAATGGAAGAGGCACAATTAAGGAAAGAAATGAGAGTAATTTAAAAATATGAAAAGAGAATTGATAGTTTGGTAAAAGAAGCACAAAAAATAAAGAAAAGAAGTGCTTTTTTAAAAAGTGCAAATATACAAAGAGATACCAAATTTTAGTGAAAAAAAATTCTTTAAAAGTTAAAATTGGACAAATGGAAGCAAATGACTCAATGAGATTTCAAAAAACAATAAAATGAAGTCAAAGTAATAAAAAATAAAAGAAATTATGAAATATTTCTTTGAAAAAATAAATGATATTAAGAGAAATCAAGAAAACATAATTTAAGAATGATTGGACTACCAGAAAGTCATCAAAAAAAGAGTCTAAACATAAGATTTCAAAAAAAATCATAATGGAAAAGCACTTTGATATTTTAGGTCAAGAGGATAAAATTGAATTGATCACTTTCTAAAAAAGATCCCAAAACAAAAATTTCCAGAAATATGATAGACATATTCCAGAGCTCCTAGATCAAGATGGAATACCAATAAAAGTCAGAAAGAATCCATCAAAATATTGTGTCACAGTAAAAAATAGCACAAAACTTAGAAGCTTCCATGTTAAAGGAACATAGAGCTTGTAATATGATATCCTAGAAGGTAAAGGAGCTAGAATTAAAATCAAAAATAGTCTAACCAGTACAATTGGATAGAACTCTTCAGGTAGGAGGTAGGGGTGGGAGGAATGAACACTTAATAAAGTGATTTTTTTGAGCATTTCAGATGAAAAGCCTGGAGTTGATTAGAAAATCTGACATTCAAATACAAGATTCAAGAGAAGCATAAATAGGTAAACATAAAATAGAAATCACAAATGATTGAATAAGATTAAATTATTTCCATTCTTATGTTGTAGTTTGTATTTCCTTGTGTTGTTTGTAACTCCTCAGAACATTATCTTTATTAGGGCAGCTAGAAAGAGGCTACATAAATAAAGAATGTAAATATGAGTCAAATATGTTGAAATGATCTCAAAAAATAAAAAATAAATAAGTGAGAAAGAGGGATTCACTGGGGGGAAATGAAAGGCAGAGAAAATGGGAAAAAAACTTTTTCATGTGTAAAAGATACACAAAAAAGAAATTTTCCAGTGAAAGAGAAAATGGAATGGTTCTAGGAAATACTTGAATCTCATTTTCATCAGATTTGATTCAAACAAAGAAGAATAAACACACATACATACATATACATATACATATATATACATATGGATGCATATATATATTCTCACTTTGAATGTGTGTATAAATATTCACACATATAAACACACACACATAAATGAAATGTTTGCATTTACAAATTCAGTTGGGTATAAAAATATATCATATATAACAATGATTTAAAAAAGAAGGGAATAAGAGAAAGATGAGGGGATATTGAAAAGGAGGGCTGATTAAGAGAATTAGTGATTAGAAGCAAAATAGACTTTTAAGGGGGGAGAATAAAAAAAAGAGAGAGAGAAATATATAAAGGTGATACAAAAGAATAGAGGATGAAAGAAAATGCATAACTGAATATGAATGGGATGAACTCACCAATAAAACAGAAGCAAATAACAAAAGTGGAAACCAATAACATACATACAGAGTTATAATAAGGGAGTAGAGCAGATCTATTGTGCTTTAGCTAAAGTAAAAAAAGAAAAGAAAAAACAGGGATAGTAATATAAATTCATTTAAAATAAAACCATTAATAGATGTAATTAAAAGAGATAATCAGGGAAAGTATTTTTGCTAAAAGATTTCACAGATAATGGAGGAATTTTAAAAATTATAGCAAATTTCCCTAATAAAGGTCTAATTTCTCAAATATAGTGGAACTGAATCAAATTATAAAAACAAGAGCCATTCCCAAATTGATAAATAGTCAAAGCATATGAACATGAAGTTTTCAGAAGAAGAAATCACAGTATATATAATGATATGAAAAAATTCTCTACTTCACTATTAATAAAAGACAAATTAAAAGAACTGTGCAGTAACATAGAAATGACAAATCTTGGAGGAAATGAGGAAAAAGTAGTTACACTGAAGCATTGTTGAGAATGAACTGGTCCAACCTTTCTAGAGAACAATGCCAAACTCTGTCCAAAGGCCATTAAAATCGTGCACATCCTTTGACCCAGCAATACCATTACTAGTTTTGAATCCCAAAGATTCAAAGGCAAAGGAAAGCACCTCCATGTACAAAAATATTTATAGCAGCTCTTTTTTTGTGGTGGCAAAGAACTGGAAATTGAGGTGATGCCCATCAATTGGAGAATGATCAAACAGGTTGTAGTATGTGATTGCAATTGAATGTTATTGTTGTATAAGATATGATAAAGGAACTATTTTCAGGGGAAAAAACATGGGAAGGCCTATATGAGCTGATACAAAGGGAAATGAACATAACTGTGAAATCCTTGTGCACAGTAACAATAATATTATTATTGCACAATAACAATAATGATCAACTGTGAGAGAAAATTTTGACTATTGTGATCAATACAATAACTCAAGAAATTTCAAAGTAATCATGATGAAGAGTTCTATCTTCCTCCAGAGAGAGAACTGATGAACTCTGAGTACAAATTGAAATGTAATTTTTCTATTTTTTTATTTTTATTGCTGGGATTTTGGTCTGTTTTTTTGTTTGTTTTTGTAGCATGGCTAACATGGAAATATATTTTGCAAGATTTCACTACAGAAAATGAGAATTACAAAAAAAGGGTAGGAGAAGGTGGGTAGAGAATATCCTATCTAATAGCCAATTAAATAGCATGTATAAAAACTGGAACTTAATCCTGAGCAATCAAATTATTCCATTTATCAAAATGAAAATTAAGACTGGCTAAGAAAAAGAACTGTGAAAAGAATACTCACAAAGATAAGTGCAGCTAGTTCCATCATTAACACTGTTAGGAGTCTCATGTCATCTTTCATTTCATCTCAAGTACTTTTCTTATATTTTTAAGACACTGGATTCAAGGAATTAAAAAACATCCCTCATTCCAACAAACCATTCAAAGTGTTTTTGTAGGTCTTAAAGGTCTTTTATAAATGCTTATCATTATCATTATTAGTAATGTTTGTTGTATTTGAGCAATTTCTAGACAACAAAGATTTATGATGTCTAGAAATTAAAACAGTCTTTCAAAGACATAACATCTTTGTAGAACATACTTCTATTTAAAGTGTTTTACTTCAGTCTCAGTTCACTACCAAAATAATCCATCAACAATCATTTATTAAGCTTCTATGATGTGTTGGTACAAATCTAGTCACTAGGGATGCAGAGCCAAAAGGAAATCAGTTTCTACCTTCAAAGAGTTTAATTTGATTGAGGAAAACAGCATGTGAGTGTATGAAATATATATATATATATACATATATATATATATAATACAAGATTAATTTAGAGAGGAATTGGTACCAGGTGGTGGGGATATTAAGAAAAGTTTCATGTAGGAGGTTGGTTTAAAATGAGCTTTGAAGAAAGCTAGGGATCCTAAAGGAAGGAGTGAAAAAATTATATCTGACACCTTTTTAAAGATCCAGATATGAAAAAGAATAAGATAAGTAGAAAGATACAAGCAGAATATTATGATGTTATTGATGAAGAAAAGATTTACTTTATCTGAAGTAGTCAAGAAAGACTTCTGAATGGAGGTGACATGTGAGTTGGGTCTTCAAGAAAGGTAGGGGAAATTTTATTCCAAGGATGTGGAATGGAACAAAAAGAGGCTGTCATAATGAAAGCATTGAAATAGGGCTAGGAAAAATGAGAACATAGAAACAAAAGAATTACACATTTCTAAACAGGGAATGAGAATATATTCAATGGCACAGAGAGAGTACATCCTGAATTCAAATCTGGTCTAAGACACCTGTAAGCCATGTGATCTTGAGCAAGTCACATAACTTTTTTTGCTTCAGTTTCCTTATTTGAAAATGAGCTGGAGATCGAAGTAGCAAAACCACTCCAATGCCTTTATCAAGAAAATCCCAATTGGTGTCATAAAGACATGAACATGACTGAAAATGACTGAAAAAGTCAAGCAATAAGCATGTATTAAGCACCTACTATAAGCCAGGCATTGAACTGAGTTCTAAGAATAGAAGGTAAAAACTCATATTCTAATGTGGGAGAACATACAAACAAATTATATTAAGAATGAATTGAAAATAATTAAGGGAAGGTGCTTGAATTAAGAAGAATAAAACTTCCTGTAAAATGTATGGAGGCCAAGAAACAGAGATGAGGAAGGAGAGCATTCATTCAGTGAAAAATCCCCAGTAAGGAAATTAAATGCTTTGTTCTAGGAATGGCAAGGAAGTCTGTGTCACTATATCAAAGAATAAAAGTCTTGGAGTGGGAGTGGATGGAAATAAAAATACTGGAAAGGTAGGAAGAGTAGATTTATAAAGGACTTTATCCTATTTAAGAATCATCTGAAGAAATTAATGATATTTTGCTTGCCAAAAAAAAAAAGCCATAGTGGAAACATGATAGTTATCTTCAAGTACTGAGAAGTCTGTGATATCAACCAACCAATAAATTAAAAAAGCATTTATTGACTGCTTAATATTGGTTTGTTATTGAATTATAATCTAAGAATGTCTTTTCCTTCAGTGAATTCTCATTTTAGCAGGAGAGACAAAATGGAAACAATTAGTAATAGGGAGTCACTTTAATAGGGAGATGAGATGGAGAGACTTGTGCTTCAGGAAGTTCACTATGGTATTTGAGTGGAAGATGGCCCAGATTGAAGTCTTGAAGCATGGAGAAAAATTAGGAAGCTATTGCATTAGTCCAGAAAAGAGATTTTAAAAAGTTGTGAATTAGGATGATGGTTGTATCAGTGGAGAAATGGGAACATTAATGAATTTTCTTTTGTATATATATTTGAGATGTCTGTAGGACATTCAGATTAAGATATTCAAAAGGAAGTTAGTGATAGAGGACTATAATCAGGAGATATACTAGAGTTAGATATTTAGAATTTGACTTTATTTTTTAAAAGATGCAAATATATATATATTACATATTACATATATATATGTGTGTGTATGTGTATATATAATATGTATGGAGTAGAGGGATCAAAGTAGAACTTTAGGAGACACCCAAAATAAGGGAGTATGCCTTAGGTGAAAATCCAGCAAAACAAAACAAAATTAAAAACCCTGAATAGTGGGCAATTATAAGGACAAAGTTTGATCCCAAAGAGGAAATAAAAGAATTCATTACACTCTCTTCTTTGGAGATGTATATAACTATGCATCTTGTGCAGTGCACATATTATAGGAATTATTGTGCTGATTAGTTATGCTAAATTGCCTATTTTTCTCCTTCTACTTTACTCTTTGTTATAAGGAATGCTTCTCTGAGTGAAAGAAAGGGACAGATACATTGGGAAATGAAACTGATATACATTTTTTAAAAGATCAACAAAATACCTTTTATTTTTTATGCTAATTAGTCATTTAAGAAAGAATCAAGAGCAATATACAGATCAATTGAGGAACTGAGGAAAAATTGAACAAGTTATGGTATATGAACTCTCTGAAATACTATTGTTCTATAAGAAATAATGAGCAGGAAGATTTAAAAAAAAAACTTGAAAAGACTTGCATGAACTGGCACTAAAGGAAGTGATCAGAACCAAGAGAAAATTTTGCACACTAACAACAACATTGTGTGACAAGCAACTATGAGGATGATCAACTTAGTTCGTCTTACCAAAACAATTCCAATAGACTTGTGATAGAAAATTCCATACACATTGAGCTAAAGAACTATGGAGACTGAATGCAGGTCAAAACATACTATTTTCACTTTTTTGTTCTTTCTCATGGTTTTCCCCCTTTATTCTGGTTTTTCTTTCCCAACATAACTATTTGGAAATGTTTAATATGACTGTATAATATAACCTGCATCAGATTGTTTGCTATCTTGGGGAGAGGGAAAAGGAATGTAAGAGGCATAAAAATTTGGGACTCAAAATATTGTCATTTACTTTATTTTATTTATTTAATATTTTCCCAAAAATACATTCAAATTAAAAATTATATAAGAAAGGTAGGGAATCTAAAGGGGAAGGGCTGTTTGAGGCAAGTGGTGCTCATAAGTAAAATACTAGAGATGAGGGAAAAGGAAAAAGGAAAGAGAAAAGTATAATTTAGGGTTAATAAGATGGCAGGAAATAGAGAATTAGTAGTTTTAACCATAAATGTGAATGGGGTGAACTCTCCTATAAAGTGACAGCAGATAGCAGACTGGATTAAAAGCTAGAATCCTACAATACACTGTTTACAAGAAACACATTTAAAGCAGAGTAATATACACATAGTAAAGGTAATAAGCTGGAACAGAATCTATTATGCTTCAAGTGAAGTAAGAAAAGCAGGAGTAGCCATCCCTATCTAAGATCAAGCAAAAGCAAAAACTGATCTAATTAAAAGAGATAAGAAAGAAAATTATGTCTTGCGAAAGGGTACCATTTCTAATGAAGCAATATCAATGCTAAACATATACGGTACAAGTGGTACAATATGCAAATTCCTAAAGAAGTTAAGAGAGCTGCAAGAAGAAATAGAGAACAAAACTATAATATGGAAGATCTCAACCTTGCTCTATCAGAACTAGATAAATCAAACCACAAAATAAATAAGAAAGTTAAAGAGATAAATAGAATACTAGAAAAGTTAGGTATGATAGATCTTTGGAAAAAATTGAATGGAGACAAAAAGGAGTACACTTTCTTCTCAGCAGTTCATGGAAACTATAAAAAAATAGACCATATATTAAGACATAAAGACCTCAAAATCAAATTCATAAAGGTAAAAATAGTAAATGTATTTTTTTCAGATCATGATGAAATAAAAATTACATTCAATAAAAGGTCAGGGGAAAATAGATCAAAAAGTAATTGGAAACTAAATAATCTCATCCTAAAGAATGAATTGATGAAACAGCAAATCATAAACTCAATCAATAATTTCATCCGAAAGAATGACAATAATGAGACAAAATACCAAAATTTGTGGGATGTAATCAGAGTAGTAACAAGGGGAAATTTTATATCTTTAGATGCTTACTTGCATAAAATAGAGAAAGAGAAGATCAATGAATTGGGGTTGCAACTAAAAAAAAAAAACAACAAAATCAAAAAACCCAAAATACCATACTTGAAATTCTAAAAATAAAAAGAGAGAATAATAAAAATTTAAAGTAAAAAATACTGTTGAATTAATAAATAAAATTGAGTTGGTTTTATGAAAAAAAACCCAGCAAAATAGATAAACCTTTAGTTAATTTGATTAGGAAAAGGAAAGAGGAAAATCAATTTGTTACTCTCAAAAATGAAAAGGAAGAATTTTCTACTAATTAAGAGGAAATTAGAGCAATAATTAGGAATTACTTTGCCCAACTTTATGCCAATAAATTTGATAACCTAAGAGAAAGGGAGGAATATCTACAAAAATATAGATTGCCCAGATAAACAGAAGAGGAAATAAATTAGTTAAATTGTCCCATTTTAGAAAAAGAAATAGAACAAACTATTAATCAACTTCCTAAGAAAAAAATCCCCAGGACCAGATGGATTTACATGTGAATTCTACTAAATATTTTTTTCTCTTCATTTTATTTTATTTTTTAATATATAAAGCTTTTTATTTACAGAACATATGAGTGATTTTTTAAACATTGACCTTTGCAAAAACTTTTTTTCCCAAGCTTTTCCCCGGCG
>JAJPUD010010011.1:27335-41761 GCA_023553655.1 Myrmecobius fasciatus
ACTCAGTTCCTACAGACCTCTCTCTGGATGTATATGACTATCTTCATCGCAGAACAACTGGTTTGAATCACATCATTGTTGAAGAGAACCATGTCCATCAAAATTGATCATCATATAGTCTTGTTGCTGTGTATAATGTTCTCCTGGTTCTGCTGATTTCACTCAGCATCAGTTCATGCAAATCTCTCCAGTCTTCTCTGAAATCCTCCTGTTGGTCATTTCTTACAAAACAATAATATTCCAAAACATTCATATACCATAATTTATTCAGCCATTCTCCAATTGATGGGCATCCTTTCAATTTCCAGTTTCTTGCCACTACAAAAAGGGCTGCCACAAACATTTTTGCACATGTGGGTCCCTTTCCCTCCTTTAAAATCTCTTTGGGATATAGGCCCAGTAGAAACACTTCTGGGTCAAAGGGTATGCACAGTTTGATAACTTTTTGAGCATAGCTCCAAATTGCTCTCCAGAATGGTTGGATCCGTTCACAGTTCCACCAACAATATATCAGTGTCTCAATTTTCCCACATCCCCTCCAACAGTTATCATTATCATTTCCTGTCATTTTAGCCAATCTGACAGGTGTATAGTGGTATCTCAGAGTTGTCTTAATTTGCATTTCTCTGATCAGTAGTGACTTGGAGCACCTTTTCATGTGACCGGAAATAGTTTCAATTTCTTTGTCTGAAAATTGTCTGTTCATATTTTTTGACCATTTATCCATTGGAGAATGGCTTGGAATTCTACTAAATATTTAAAGAGCAACTAAGTCCAATACTATATAAACTATTTGAAAAAAATAGGGAATGAAGGACTCCTACCAAATTCTTTTTATGACACAGACATGGTACTTATACCTAAACTAGATAGGATGAAAACAGTGAAAGGAAATTATAGACCAGTTTACCTAATGAATATTAATGCAAAAATTTAATTTAAAAATTTAATAATGAAATATTAGCAAAAAGATTACAGAAAATCATTTCCAGGATAATACATCATGACCAAGCAGGATTTATACCAGGAATGCAGGACTGGTTCAATAATTGACTATATCAATAAACAAATTAGCAAAAACCATGTGATTATCTCAATAGATGCAGAAAAAGCATTTGATAAAATCCAACCCCCATTCCTATTAAGAACACTAGAGATTATAGGAGTAAATGGACTTTTCCTTAAAATAATCAGTGGCATCTATTTAAAACCATCAGCAAGTAACATATGTAATGGGGATAAACTGGAACCATTTCAAATGAGACCAGGGGTGAAACAGGGTTGCCCAATAACACCATTACTATTCAATATTGCATTAGAAATGCTAGCTTTGGCAATAAGACAAGAAAAAGAGATTGAAGGAATTAGAGTAGGTAATGAGGAAATCAATTTATCACTCTTTGCAGATGATATGATAGAACCTAGAGAATCAACTAAAAAAACTATGAGAAATAATCCACATATTTAGCCGAGTTGCAAGATACAAAATAAGTCAACATAAATCACAAGCATTTTTATACATCACTAACAAATTCCAACAGCAAGAGATACAAAGAGAAATTCCATTTAAAATAACTGTCAATAATATAAAATATTTGGGAATCTATTTGTCAAGGAAAAGTCAGGAACTCTATGAGCAAAACTACAAAACACTTTCCACACAAATAAAGTCAGATCTAAACAGTTGGAAAAGTATCAAATGCTTTTGGATAAATGAAGTGAATATAATAAAGTTGACAATACTATCTAAACTATTTTATTTATTTAATGCTATACCAATCAAACTCCCAAGAAACTATTTTACTGATCTAAAAAAAATAACAAAATTAATCTGGAAGAATAAAAGGACAAGAATTTCAAGGGAATTAATGAAAAAAAAAGGAAATGAAGGTGGCCTACCTCTACCAGATCTAAAACTATATTATAAAGCAGTCATCATCAAAATCATTTGGTACTAAGAAATGGACTAGTTGATCAGTGGAGTAAGTTAAGTTCACAGGACAAAATAGTGAATAACTATAGCAATCTAGTATGTGACAAACCCAAAGTCCCTATCTTTTGGAATAGGAACTCACTATTTGACAAAAACTTCTGGGAAAATTGGAAGCTAGTATGGCAGTAATTAGACATTGACCCACATCCAGCACTGTATACCATGATAGGGTCAAAATGGATTCCATCATCAAGTCATAAAGAATGATATTATAAATAAATTAGAAGAACATAGGGTAATTTATTTCTCACTGTGGAGGAGGAAGGAATTTGTGACCAAAGATGAACTAGAGATCATTATTTATCACAAAATAGATAATTTGGACTATATTAAGTTAAAAAAGTTTTTGTACAAACAAAACTAATGGAGACAAGATTAGAAGAGAAGCAATAAACTGGGAAAACATTTTTACATTCAAAGGTTTTGATAAAGGCCTCATTTCTAAAATATATAGAGAATTGACTCAAATATAGAAGAATTCAAGCTATTCTCTAATTGATAAATGAATATGATATGAACAGAAAATTTTCAGATGAAGAAATTGAAACTATTTCTAGTCATATGAAAAAGTGCTCCAACATGGTTCTCTTCAATAATGAGATGTTTCAAATCAGTTCCAGCTGTTCAGTGATAAAGAAAGCCATATACACTCAAGGAGAGGCCTGTGGTATCTGAGTCTGGACCACAACATAGCATTTTCACAATCTCTATTAGTTTGCTTACATTATGTTTTCCTTCTCAGTTTTTTTTTTTCTCCTTTTCATTGTACAGCAAAATAACTGTGTATATATACATACACATTTTTGATCTATCAAATATTTTAACATAACTAATATGTATTAGACTTCCTGTCATGTAGGGAAGGGAGTGGGAGGTGGGAGGGAAAAATTTGTAACAGAAAGCTTTGCAAAGGTCAATGTTGAAAAATTACCTATGCATATTTTTTTTACAAATAAAAAGCTTTAATAACAAAAAAAGAAAAGATGCTCCAAATCACTATTGATCAGAGAATAAATTAAGACAACTCTGAGGTGCCACTACACACCTGTCAGATTGGCTAAGATGACAGGAAAAGAAAATGATGAATGTTGGAGGGGATGTGGGAAAACAGGGACACTGATACATTGTTGGTGGAACTGTGAATGGATCCAACCATTTTAGAGAGCAATCTGGAACTATGCTCAAACAGTTATCAAAGTATATATACACTTTGACTAACAGTTCTACTGGGCCTATATCCCAAAGAGATCTTAAAGGAGGGAAAGGGATTCACATGCGCAAAAAATGTTTGTAACAGCCCTTTTTGTAGTGACAAGAAACTGGAAACTGAATGGATGCCCATCAATTGGAGAATGGCTGAATAAACAATGGTATATGAATGTCATGGAATATTATTGTTTTGTTAGAAATGATTAACAGGATGATTTCAGAGAGGACTGGAGAAACTTACATGAACTGATGCTAAGTGAAATGAGCAGAATCAGGAGATCATTATACACGGCAACAGGAAGACTATACAATGATCAGTACTGGTAAATGTGGCTCTCTTTAACAATGAGATGATTCAAACCCATTTCAATTTTTCAGTAATAAAGAGAGCCATCTACACCCAGAGAGAGGACTGTGGGAACTGAGTGTGGACCACAACATAGCATTTTCACTTTCTGTTGTTTTCTTGCATTTTGTTTTCTTTCTCGGGTTTGGATTTGTTGTTGTTGTTTTCTTTTTTTTTCTATTCCTTTTTGATCCAACTTTTCTTGTGCAGCAAGATAACTATATAAATATGTATATATATATATTGCATTGAACATATATTTTAACATATTTAACATGTTATCTAGTGGACTACCTGCTATCTTGGGGTGGGGGTGGGAGGAAAGGGGAAAATTTGGAACAGAAGATTTTAGAAGAGTCAATGTTGAAAAATTACCCATGCATATGTTTTGTAAATAAAAAGCTTTAATAAAAATTTTAAAAAATATTAAAAAAGAAAATAAGAAATGAGAATTTTTTCAGAAATACTGGCTGTGAAGATTTTTTTCTAGCTTTGTACTTCCCTTTTAATCTTGTTTCTGTTTGTTTTGTTTTTGGAAAACCTTTTTAATTCAATATAATCAAAGTTGTCTACTTTGCCTTTCATAATGTTCTCCAGTTTTTCTTTGGTCACAAACACAAAAGAATCCTCTGCTCAAAGCCATGTCTCAGAACTTCACAGGAAGTTTGAGATAGCTTCCCCTTTACCCCAGGAGCAGAGCTCAATTATAAAAGTTAAAAAAGAGGAAATACCAAAAGAAAAGAAGATGAGCAAAAAACCTTGCTCCTTAAAAAGAGCCTTGACCATAGAAAGCTGCGATGATTGCAGGGAAGAACAAAACACAAATTCAGAGGAAAACAAAATGTCCACAGAGGAAATCTCAAAGAATGATATGAACTGGTCTCAAGCCCAAAGAGCCTTCTCTGAAGTACTCATAAAAGACTTTAAAAGTTAAATAAGAGGTAGAAAAAATGAGAAAAAAATGAGGGATATGCAAGAGAGAGTTAGTGGCTTGAAAAATGAAGAGAAAAAAATTAATTGAAGAAAGCAACTCCTTAAAAAATACAATTGGTCAAATGTAAAAAACAATCCATTGAAGAAAACAACATCTTTAAATGTAGAATTACCAAATAGAAAAAGAGATACAAAAGCTAACTGAAGAAAATTACACATTAAAAACCAAAATGGAGCAAATGACAGCTAATGATTCCATGAGGCATCAAAAATCAGTCAAACAAACCTAAAGAAATTGAAAAAAGGAAGAAAATGTGAACTACCTCATTGGAAAAACAGTAAAAATAAAAATAGTAAAACTGGAAAATAGATCCAGAAGAGACAATTTTAAAATTATTGGCCTACTCAAAAGCCAAGGGGAAAAAAAAGAACATGAATAGCATTGTCCAAGAGATCATTAAGGAAAGAATTTTTGAAAGAATTATAACACACTTTGGAGGCAAATAGCTGCTATTATTTTACAGTTAAAATTTGATACCCACCCACATATGAGCATTACCATTACACAAAATTGCAAAAAAATGTTGTTTTAACAGTCCTCAGATCATAAAGCTGATACCAGTCTTCATATTTCAAAGAGGGAGAATGAATGAAGAAATTTCATTAAATCTGACAGTCATTTATTTATTTTTTGCTGAGGAAATTGGGGTTAAGTGACTTGCCCAGGGTCACACAGCTAGGAAGTGTCTGAGACCAGATTTGAACTCAGGTCCTCCTGACTTCAGGGCTGGTGCTCTAACCACTGCGCCACCTAGCTGCCCCCGACAAAGTCATTTAAGTAATTTGGCCAATATGGCATTAATGTAGCCCTCTCTTTGGATAATAAAAATAAAAAAAAATTCACTACAAGAAAAATACAAAGTGAAATTTGTGATTCCAGGAGTTCCCCAAATTCCAATTATCCTTCCCCAAAATCATCCATCATGGTGCATAAAAATTCCAACCTCACTGTTAGACTCACAGTTAATAAGTAAGAAAATTATATCTTCAGGAAAAAAATATTAAATAGTTTTAGTTATTTGTTTATTTTTACTGAGAGGAATCGACCTGCTAACACCTCAGCTTGCTTTATGTTATCAATTATCTAGGACACTTGGACCTGAGGGAAGCCAAAGGCAAATAAGAGTAAGAGGGAAAGAAAATAAAAAAAAAAATATCCCCCTGCTGTAAATTTACTCAGTAGCATAAAAGCATGAGAAAGAGGCTCTGAATAACTAGGAGCAATATTGGTACCTCATTTGGAGCAGGGAAATAACTGATAGATATGAGAAAGCAACAAGAAGTGAAGTGAAAATAAATCACCTTGTTTTTCTGTTTATGAACAGTTCTGGATTTTTTGTTTAAAAATGGGAAAACTACAAAAAGAAGCTGATGGATTAATAGAGTTATTTTTAATTTGTAAGAATATAACATATTTAAAAAGAAAGTGCTTTAGTTCATAGGTTCAAACATTTGAGCTAAAGGGAATCTTACAGTGCAACTATCTTCATTTACTCATTTTACAGAAAAGAAAATAGAAGCCCAGAGAGATTAAGTTACTTGTATTTTAATCCATCTCCTATCAATCTAGAATCTGTTCTTTCTGTTGAATCAAGGCCTTCGTGGAGGAGCAAAATGGAGTCTTGCAAGATTAGAAAACTATAATGTACAAGCCAAATCTTGTCTGCTATCTGTTTCTATACTGTTGTCTGCTAAAACATTAACAGGACTAGCTGTGAGCTATGATTTGCCTATCCCTGGTTCAAGACTTAGGCAAATTCTGGTTCAAATCCTACCTCAGACACTCAACAGCTCTGTGAATTGCTCATTAATTAACTTTTCTGACTGAATATTCTCATCTGGAAAATGTTATATGGAAAAGGAGTTATAATGACCTCTTCAAGATGGAGGTTTATGATTCTATAAATTTAAGCTTATAGAATGTTCCAACCCCTTTTCTTTTTCTTTCTTTTTTTCTTTTTTCTTTCTTTTTCTTTTTTTTTTTGGCAGGGAGAGGAGGCAATTAAGGTTAAATGACTTACCCAGAGTCACACAGATAGTAAGAGTTAAGTGCCTGAGGCCGGACTGGAACTCAGGTCTTCCTGATTTCAGGGCCAGTGCTCTAATCACTGTGTCATCTAGTTGCTCCATGCAACATCTTTTCTTTAAGGTCACATCAGTATTATAAAGCAGAGCTAGCATTTGAACTCATTTCTTCTGATTCCATATTCAAAACTTTTCCCACTATAATATGCTTCCTTTTCTTAGAAATTTCTTTCCACTTTTTTGAGGCAGCTTTTCAGTCCATGAGGGTTTTTTTTAGAGGGAGGGGCATGGCAATATGAGTTATAAACCAACAAATCATATGACACTATAATACAATATAACATTATGTAGTCTCTCTTTTTAAAATTAAATGAATACTAAGAATTTATATCCTGGTGTGCCTGAGTACTGTGGAGCAAGGTAAATGGTCAGACATTTTTAGAGTACATATATATATATTTTTTCTGCCTATTATATCAAGGTTGATATCTTCTGTCTTTTTGCACATATATTTTCAAGCCCTTCTATCCTCCAGTTTTATGCTCACATGATTGAAGCTGACAGCCCTCCTCCTTGTTTTCCATACATATATATGTATGTATACTGCAATGAGTCTTATAAATATACCAAGAGTGTGCACAAAGTTAGAAATGACTAAGTTCCAAATAAAAATATCAAATCCATTTGGAACCCTATATCACTATGAGTACTCTCTTTGTGGATACAAATCATAGTTTTTCTATTTCCTAATAATCTTCATAGCACTTTGCTATGGGCAAGATTATTCATCAGCTGTTGGTCATCCTTCCACTGCTGCCTTCCAAACTCCATCCTTTAGATGACAAATACCAGTTTGTTCTGGAATTATCAAAAATTGACATTAACCTATATATTTATATGTTGTTTTCCCTTGGAGGGCTTAAGATCCTGAGTCAGATGTTATATTTAACTTTTGTGCCCAGAACATAGTAGCTTTTTTTAATAAATACTTGCTGTATGGATGCTTGATAGAAACTGAAATTGAAGCTGAATATTGAAGGTAACTAGGTAGATATGATTAAGATATGCATTTCCAACATGAGAAACAATCAGTATAAAAGTATAAAGGTGAGAAACTAAAATTTGTATAAGGAATAAGTAACAAGGCTAGTTTAATCATGCCATGGAGTATGATGTTTAACAAAAATAGAAAGGTCAAAAAGGCTTTCATTGTCAAAGAGGTGAGTTTTTGTTTTTGTTTTTTGTTTTTGTTTTTGTTTTTGCTCCCAGAGGAAATAGAATAGGGATGGGGCATGCTCTGACCTGCATTTTGACAGAACTGTTTAGCATAGTGTGGAATAGAGAAAGACTTTGAGCAAGGAGATTAATTAGAAGGCTGTGGTAATCGTCAAGACAAGGGTTGATGGGGGATAAGGCTATTTGTGATCATGTAAAGAGAAGATGACTCATAAGAGATACTGTGGTGGCAGAAATAAGATTTGGAAAATAATTGTATATGTGGGTTGAGAGAGAGTGAGGTGTAGAGAATGATGTCAAGGTGACTCGAAAGATAGTAGTATATCGTCTGTCTTTTTTAACAGAAAGAAAATAACTTTTTGGAAGAGGGATGGCTTTTAGGTAAAAGCTAATGAATTCTGTCTCGGACCTGTGGAGATTGAAATGCTCATGGGATATACAGATTATAATGTATAAATAATCATGTAGAGTTAGAAATAATGATTTTGGCATTGCAATTGGTTTGATAATGAAACACAAAAACTGATAAGAATACCAACTAAGACAATATAGTCAGAAGATAAGAAGCAACAGGATAGAGTCCTAGGGTAAACTGTGGATTGGGGATATGCTATGGGCAATTATGTAGCAAAGAAGGTTAAGAAGACATTATTAAATGGATAGGAATAGAGCAAATAGAGGTCTCACAAATATCCAGATTATTGATGATTTTTTCTTAACTTGTCTTGCATTTCAATGATAGACAGAACAACACTAAACTGGGACAATAGATTCTGTTCTGAAAGTCTGTTCAATATTTCTATCTATTTGGCAAAGTGCCCCCACAATAGGTGTGTTCCATATTTAGCATAGTCAGGTGGTGTTGTAAAACAGAAGAAATGCTAAAAACATAGTTTAATAGATAAATGAGCAGAAACAGAAGTAGATAGTCATGCAGCAAAAATAAAAGAATGATAGGTTGCCTGATTCATGCATAACTTTCATACCCATACAATATCATAACAACTTGAGGAAGCATATTGGATAGATTATCTATGGAAGATGTATAAGAGTTTGTAAATAAAAATTACACAGAATAAAATGTGGCTGAGTTGTGATATGGACCCTCAAAGGGATAACTCACACCAATGAAAAGACATAAAAATATTGGAATATTGATATAAAATACTATACTATATAATACCTGATCTGGGGCAAGGGGGACTGAGAAGTTCTTCCAAGTCAAGAGTTTTAAAATGAATGCTCCAAGGCAAAGACCAGTATAAAAGTTTTTAGATAAGCCCTCTTAAATTAAATGAAGAAGGTTCTGGACTTAATGAAGACATTCCTTTGGTGTTCCTTGACTTGTACCATTTTGGCATGAGCAACTAAATGGACTTCAGTTTGGTGCAATCAATATAATGTAGGAAATGAGCAAAATTTTGAGCCTAATATCTACCTCTCATGCTTCCCACTAAGATAATGGATGGGAGGAGGGGAGAGGAGAGGTTTTATTATTTGTTTTGGAGAAAACGTTTGTAATGTATTCTTTATATTTATGTCAGTTTGGTATAAATGTTAGCAAATATTAAGGGAAAAAGCAACAAGTTAGAGAGACAAATATAACTTGGTCTTTTACTGATAGTGTAAGTTTTGTGGAATGTAGACATCTAAAAGTAGGAATCAAACTACATAATTCCCTAGAGCACTTTATTCCCTGGAGCATAAGTATACTCATTTCCTTTCTAAGAATTGAGTCCATGTGTATAAAACTGTCTCCTCTCAATACAATCTCTTAAGTTTTTCATTAGTCTGTATATAATGTTTCTGTCATCACAATCATGCTGTTATGGTGTACAATGCATTCCTAGTTCTTCTAGTTTTGCTCAGCATCAGTTTAGGTTAATTTTTCCAGGCCTTTCTAAAATCAGCTTGTTCAGCACATTTATATAAATGTAATATTCCTTTACTTTCATATGTCATAGTTTATTTAGCCATTCCCCAATTGATGGGCATCTACCCAATCTCTAATGAATCCCAAAAAGAACTGCTACAAATATTTTTCACATGTAGGTTCTTTTTCTTCTTTTACGGTGTTTTGGGACACAGATCCAGTAGTAGTACAGATTTCAAAAGTTTTGCACAATTTTAAAGCCCTTTGGGTACAGTCTTAAATTATTCTTCAGAATGGCTGGATCATTTCACAGCACCACCAAAAATAAATTTGTGTCATAGTTTTTCCACATCCCCTTCCACAGTTATTATTATGTTTTCCAGTTACCTTCATCAATCTGAGAGGTGTGAGATGGTACCTCAGAGTTGTTTTAATTTGCATTTTTCTAATCAATAGTGATTTACAGCCTTTTTCATATGACTACAGATGGCTATTCTTTGACCATTCATCAACTGGGGAATGACTTGTATTCTTATAAATTTGACACAATATTTTATATATATTTTAGAAATGAGACTTTTATCACAAACACCAGCTCTAATATTTTCCCTATCTTTGTGCTTCTCTTCTAATCTTGACTGCATTGCTTTTTTTGTGCAAAACCTTTTTAATTTAATGTAATCAATTTTTTATTTCATAATGTTCTCTAGTTTTTCTTTGGCCATAAATTCCTCCCTTCTGATAGGCAAACTATCCCTTGCTCTTGTAATTTGCTTATAGTGTCACCTTTTATATCTAAATCATGTACCCATTTTGACCTTATTTTGGTATGGGGTGTGAGATGTAGGTTTATGCTGATCAGGCTTCTGACATATTTTTTCCAGTTTTTCTAGCATTTTTTTTGTAAAATAGTGAGTTTTTATAACAGAAGTTGGTTTAATAAATACTAGATAACTACAGTCATTGATTATTATGTCATATATTCCACTGATTAACCACTTTATTACTTAGCCAGTAACGTATAGTTTTGATGACTGCAGCTTTATAATTGAGTCTGGTACTGATAGGTCACCATTTTTTTGTATTTTCTTTTTAATTAATTCCATTGATTTTCTTGACTTTTTTTCTTCCAGTTTAATTTTGTTCTTTTTTTCCAGCTCTGTAATTTAATTTTTTGGCAGTTTGATTGGTATAGAACTGGACATACCAATTCCAATTTAAGTAAACTACTTTAAGTAGAATTATCATTTGTATTTTATTAACTCATCCTAACCATGAGCAAATAATATTTTTTAATTGTTTAGATCTGACTTTATTTGTGTAAAAATTGTTTTGTACTTGGGTTCATATAGTTCCTGGTTTTGTCATGGCAGGCAGACACGAAAATATTTTACTTTGTCTAGAGCTATTTTAAATGAAATTTCTCTTTCTATATCTTGTTGCTATGTTTTGTTAGTAACATAGAAATTCTGATGATTTGTGAGGATTTATTTTATATCCTGCAATTTTGTTAAAGCTGTTAATTGTTTCAAATAGATTTTTGGATAATTTTCTAGATTTCTCTAAGTACAACATTCTATCATCTGCAAAGAGTGAGTTTTTTCCTTCTCATTGCCTATTCTAATTTCTTTCATTTCTTTTTTTTTTTTTTTACTTATTGCTAAGGCCAATATTTGTAGTACAATACTGAATTATAATGGTGATAATGGGCATCCTTATTTCACCCTTGATCTTACTGAGAATGCATTCAGTTTCTCCTGAATAACACTTGTTGGTGATTTTAGATAGATGCTTATTATTTTAAGGAAAAAATGTATTTATTCTTATATTCTCTGGTGTTTTTAATTGGAATAGGTTTTATTTTGTCAAAAAAATTTCTGCATCTATTGATATTATCATGATTTCTATTAGTTTTGTTTTTGATATGTTCAATTTTGGCAATAGTTTTCCTGTTAGTGAACTAGTCCTTCATTCCTGGTAAAAATTCCACATGGTCATGATATATTATCCTTCTGATAAGCTGCTGTAATTTCTTTGATAATATTTATGTTTTTTGCATCAATAGTCATTAGGGAGATTGATCTGTTTTTTTTTTCCTCTGTTTTGTCTCTTCTTGGTTCAGGTATCATTATCAGATTTGTCTCACCTTGTACTTTTTATAAATTCTTTCATATTCTAGGTTCAAGCAATATAGTCTCTGATTTGGGGAGGTTAAAAACATAGATTTTTAAGAGTTCCAAAATTTAGTCTGAACATTGAAGATAGTCTAGCATCAACTTCATGAGAAGCACACAGTGTTTATTCATAGTGACTTTCCAGGCTCCTGTCCAGAGAATTTTGAAGTAATGTCACCTTTAGGTATGAAATTTATACAATCAATACAATGTTGGAAATGAGCTAAGTTTTGAAACTAAATTCTACTTTTCTCATTGTGCAATTGTATGGAAGAATAATATGAACAAAATGTTCAGAAAAAAAAGTTTATACTATATTCTTGCTTTATCTTTGAAATAAATATCCCTTTATAAAACTTGCATAGTGCTAAGTGGTGAAATAGAACTAAAGTGCTACTCATTGGTCTTCTAACAGAATGGGAAAAGAGTTGTTTTGGGGATTAGGTTAATATCAGGGAAAAGAGATAAAAGACCTGGCTCTGGGAGAATAAGTTCAGATCATACCTATTAGGGGTAATCAAAATAGTAAAAGAACTCATGTCTTACTTAGGATCTAATATTGTTTTAAAAAATTTCAAATCTTATTATTTCAAACTGCATTGGTGACGAAACAAAATTTTGATTATTGAACTTAATGAGTAATTTCATATCAAAATAATAGAATAAAAGCCTTATTAATATTGAGGAAAAGTAGAACCCAGGACAATACTGACTATACTCACTAAATTGAGAGAAAAAAGACCTATGTGTTTGAAGGTATATCTATAAATATAGATATAAAGATATATATCTATATATGGAATTCCTTCTACATCTATATAGGTATGATTATGCATACACATATGTATACTCTGTGTGTATGTATACATGTGTGCAAATATATATATATATATATGCATATATATATCATAGTATGCTTCATAAGCTTCATAATCATTTGCAATTATGAAAAATATGAAAATAATCCCTAAATCCAATGAGGAATGACTAAATAGACTATATTATATGAAATAGATAGAAAATAAAAGTAATGATTAATGATAAATACAAAATATATAAAGAGCCATAGACATGCTAAATAATATAAAGGCTTTTTTAGTAAAAATTTAGATTGCATTTTTACTAGAACTATTAAGAAATAAAATACATATAATTATACAGAAATTCAATAATAAATGTATAACTATAACATAATGAGGTATGAAAGGAGGGTGCCACTCATAAGTTGTTATGAATATGCATTTAAAATGTCATTTTAAAATGCATTTCTTACACATCAAAAATTTCAATGGAGTGACCATTTCTTTCACCATTTCAAATCACAATCCCATTCACTTCTAAGTGTCTATAAAGTTCTGTGGTAGAAGTTTTCACTATCACCCAATCTTTTGGTTATGATGTTATTAGAATTTGATTAGTCTATCCCTTGAGTAGCAGAAACAGTAAGCCCTTTCCAACTACAGCAGCTATCAGAGATTGACCTCTATAGCATAATCTTGGAGACAAAAGTTCACATTTCAAAATCTCAATTCTTTTTTTGCATCTAAGTATATTTTTATTTTAGTAAGTATTTTAATACACATTGCTTTATGAATCATGTTGGGAGAGAAAAATCAGAGCAAAAAGGGAAAATCCATAGGAGAGAGGAGAAAAAAAAAACAGAAAAAAGAATGAACATAGCATATTTATTTATAACCAGACTCCTTAGTTCTTTTTCTGGATGCAGATAGCATTTCCTCTCCAAAGTTTATTAGGATTACTTTGGATCACTGAACTACTGAAAAGAACCAACACTTTCATCGTTAATTATTCCACATTCTTTCTGTTATTATGAACAATGTATTCCTAGGTTCTGTTTGTTTCACTCAGAATCAGTTCATGTAAATCTTTCCAGGCCTTTCTTTCATCAGCTTGTTCTTCATTTTTATGGAACAATATTCTATTACCTTCATGAACTACACGTGCTCAACCATTACCCAACTGATGAGCATCCAGTCCTTTTCCGATTTTTTCACTCATGTGAACTGAGGCTAAGTGAAGTGAGTAGAACCAAAAGAACTTTTTACACAGTAATAATAAGATTATGTGATGATCAATTGTAATGGACATGATTTTTTTCAATAATGAGATGATTCAGGCCAGTTCCAATAGACTTGTGATGGAGAGAAACATCTGCACCTGGAAGAAACACTGAAGAGACTAAATATGGATCCCAACATAGTATTTTCATCTTTTTCTTGTTCTTGCTTGTTTTTTTGCTTTGTTTTTCATTTTGTTTTCATTTTTTTTATTTTTTTATTTAAAGCTTTTTATTTGTATGACATGTATATGGGTAGTTTCCCAACATTGATCTTTACAGAGCTTTCCATTACAAATTTTACCCCCAGTCCCCTCCCCTCCCCTAGATGGCAGGAAGTCCACTACATATTAATAATGCTGAAATGCTTGAGAAGTTATGCAAGAAAAATCCTATCTACAAGAAAAAAAAAAGAATCAGAGAAAGGCAACACAATGCAAGCAAATGTCAATAGAGATCATGAAAATGTTACGTTGTGGTCGATATTTCATATCCCTCTC
>JAJPUD010010011.1:46761-67209 GCA_023553655.1 Myrmecobius fasciatus
ATCTGTAAAATAATTTCTTGGGAGTTTGATTGGTATGGCACTAAATAAGTAGATTAGTTTGGGTAGTATTGTCATTTTTATTATGTTTGCTCTGCCTACCCATGAGCACTTAATATTTTTCCAATTGATTAGGTCTAATTTTATTAGTGTGGAAAGTGTTTTGTAATTTAGTTTGTATAGTTTCTGACTTTCCCTTGGCAGATAGATTCCCAAATATTTTATCCTATCATCTGCTATTTGGAATGGAATTTCTTTTTGCATCTCTTGCTGCTGAACTTTGTTGGTAATATATAAAAATGCTGATGATTTATGTGGATTAATTTTGAATCCTGCCACCTTGCTAAAGTTGTGAATTGTTTCTAGTAGTTTTTTAGTTGAGTCTCTAGGGTTCTCTAAGTATACCATCATGTCATCTGCAAAGAGTGATAATTTGGTTTCTTCATTACCTATTCTGATTCCTTTTATCTCTTTTTCTTCTCTTATTGCTAAAGCTAACATTTCTAATACAATATTGAATAGTAATGGTGACAGTGGGCAGCCTTGTTTCACTCCTGATCTTATTGGGAATGGTTTTAGTTTGTCTCCATTACATATGATGCTTGCTGATGGTTTTAAATAGATGCCACTGATCATTTTCAGGAAAAGCCCATTTATTCCTATACTCTCTAGTGTTTTTAATAGGAAAGGGTGTTGGATTTTATCAAAGGCTTTTTCTGCATCTATTGAGATAATCATATGGTTTTTGTTAGTTTGGTTATTAATATAATTAATTATGCTGATAGTTTTCCTAATATTGAACCAGCCCTGCATTCCTGGTATAAATCCTACTTGGTCATAGTGTACTATCCTGGGGATGACTTTCTGTAATCTCATTGCTAATATCTTATTTAAAATTTTTGCATCAATATTCATTAGGGATTGTTTTCATTTTTGATCTGATTTTTCTTGTGCTACATATTTGTGGAAATATGTATAAAAGAATTGCACATCTTTAACATGTTTTAGATTATTTGCAGTCTAGAGCAGAGAGTGTAAAAAGGGAAGGAGAAAAACTTAGAACAGAAGGTTTTGCAAGAATCAATGCTGAAAACTATATTTGTATATATTTTGAAAAGAAATAATAGATTTCTATTATCTATTATATCTAAGAAAAGGAAAGTGTTCATATAGTTCCTGGGTTTGCCTTGATAGGTAGATTCCTAAACACTTTATGTTGTTAATAGTTATTTTAAGTCTCTTGCTGTTGGGCTCTGTTCATCTTATGAAAAAATGGTGATAATTTGCTAGAGTTTATCTTATATTTTGCAACTTTGTTAAAATTGTTAATTGTTTCAAGTAATTTTTTACTTGATGCTCTAAAGTTTGCTAAATATACATTATAACATGTGTAAAAAGTGATTGTTTTGTTTCCTCATTTCTTTTTCTAATTACTTCAATTCTATTTCTTCTCTTATTAAAATTAACAAAAATATCAACTTATTAAAATTAAACAATATTTAACAATAGTGGTGATAACTACCAACCTTACTTCACCCTTGATTTTATTGGGGATACTTCTGTTGTACCTCCATTATATCTAATCTTTGCCAATGGTTAAAACACTGCTTTACTTTTTAAAGGAAGACTCCATTTATTCCTATGCTCTCTATTGTTTTTAATAGGAATTGGTGCTATATTTTGTCAAAAAATGTTTGACATCTATTGGGATAATCCTATGATTTCTGTTATTTTTTGTATTGACCCAGGCAATTATTATTATTTTTTCCAATAATTAAGCAATTCTATATTACTAGTATAAATTCCAAGTGGCATACAATTTCCATTCAGAGCATAATACTTGTCATCCATTGCTGTAAACACTGCTAGTATTCTGTTCAAAATTTTTGGATCAATATTTATTAAGGTATTTATTCTATAATTTTCTAGGTATCACCTGCATATTTATGTCATAAAAGGAGTTTGATAGAACTTCTTTTTTTACCTATTTTACAAATAATTTATATAGTATTAGAATTTTTTTTTAAATTTTTTGTATAATTCACTCATGAATTCATCTGGCTCTGGACATTTTTCCTTAGGGAGTTCATTAATGGCTTGTTCCATTTCATTTCTAAGAGGGAGTTACTCCCTGACCTGCTAATCTAGATAACTTATATTTAAAAAATACCTATTTGGGTTTAGAGGCAAAATGGCAGAGAGCAGACAAGTATCTATCTAAACTCTTCTGAGGTTTTCTCAAATTAACAACAGATTAAACCTCTGAACTGCCTTTAGAGTGACAGAACCCACAAATATTTGGAGTAGAACAAATTTTCAGAAGAAGACACATTAGAAGAACTTCAGAAAACATCCATTTCAAAGAGGCAGGGAGAGAAGCTGTTGAGCCCAAACCACAGCACAGGAAGCTCAAGGCAAGCAGCTTGGAAGGAAAGCCAGGGCAGGGCGTTCCATCATCAGTGCACTCCAATGAGTCTACTGCAAAGTTCTTAGATTATTCTGTCTTGGTTGCAAGTTGGTAGTTCAACAGATTTGCTGTGAGATACCCAAAAGCAAATGCAAAAGGCAAATTGTGAGCCACTGAACCCCCAGAAGAATGAGGGACCTGGCTGCAGTTACCCAGCACCTGAAATCAGTCAGCAAAACTGCCACAGGGCAAACTAAAGCAGCTGTCACCCCTTTGTCTTAAAAGCACACCTCAACCTTTAAAAAATGAGCAAAAAAACAAAAAGAAATCTGATCATAGATAGCTTTTATGGAGAAAGAGAAAAGGCCTAAAACCCTGAGGATCCTAAAGGCAAATCAGCTCCAGATGAAGCCTCAAATGATGATATGAGTTGGTCCCCATTTCCAAGGCTATCTTGGAAGCATTCAAAAAGGATCTTAAAAGAGGATTAAAAGAAATATGGAGGGATTTGAGATCTTTGCTAGAGAGTATGGAAAAGAAAAATTAAAATTATCTGAAGAAAACTCCTTAAAATAGACTTGATGAAAAGTAAAAAGCATGTAAGTCTTTACAAAATAGTTATGAAAAAGGAGCCAATTTGTTGAAAAACAGAATTTGTGAAAAAAATGCAACAAACAAAACATCTCAATTGGGCAAATACAAAAGGAGATAAAAATGCTAAGTATAGAAAAGAATACACTAAAATTTAGAATTGTATAAATGGAAGTGAATGGAAGAGAGAATTTTTTTTCCTTAACTACTACTTTGGCTTCTTCCCATAAATCTTAACATGTTTTCTCATTGTTGTAATTCTCTTTAGTAAAATTATTATTTTTTCTATAACCCATTTAATTCTTAAGAGATTTTGTATTCTATTAATTTTAATCTATTTTTACTCTGACCAATGTTGAATTTAATTTGTATTGCATTATAATCTCAAAATAATACATTTGAGATTTCTACCTTTACACATTTTATTTTGAGGATTTTATGCTATAGTAAAGTCTATTTTTTGTGTAAATGTCATGTGCTGCTGAGAAAAGAGTACATTTCTCAGTTCTCATTCTAGTTTCTATAAAGATAAATTATATATAACTTTTCTAATATGCCATCTACCTCCTTAATTTGTTTCTTACTTATTTTTTTGTTGGATTTATTGAGTTTTAAGTGAGAATGAGTGAAGTCCCCCACTAGTGTAGTTTTGCTGTCTATTTCTTCTGCAACTTAACTTCTTGAAAAGTTTGAATGCTATAGCATTGTTGGATATATGTTTATTATTGATGTTGCTTTACTAATTTCCTTCTTTGTGTCATTTAACTAGGTACCTTTTTGCTTTTGCTTTGTCGGAAATCAGGATTGCTACCCTTCCTTTTTTCTCTTCAGCTAAAGTATAATAGATTCTATTCCACTTCCTTACTTTTATTCTATGCGTGACTATCTGCTTCAGATTTGTTTCTTATAAACATCATATTTTAGTGGTTTTTAAACAATTCTGCTTTCTGCTTCCATTTCATAGGAGAATTAATTAAATTTACTTTCAAGATTATGATTATTAATTAGGTATTTTATTATTCTTCCTCCTATTTGCCCTCTTTCTTCTTTCACCCTTTTCTATCCTCATCAGTATTTTGCTTTTCTCTATCACCTCTCTGATCTTCCCTCCCTCCTATCAGTTTCTATATCCCTCCCTACCTAATCTCCTCACCTACTACTTCTTTGCCGAGTAAGAATATTTTTATATTCAAATAATTGCATGTTATTCTCTTGTTGAGTGAATATAGAAGAGAATAAGTTTTAAGTAATGCTAATTACTCACCATCCCTTTTTCCTCTTTGCTGTAATAAGTCCTTTGTGCTCCTGCATTTGAAGTAATTTACACCATTCTACTTTTCCCTTCCTTCACACCCAATGTACTCATATGTCATTCTCTCTAATTTATCTTATACTCATGCCTTGAATTTATGTATATTCATTCAAGCTATACAATTAGTGATACCAATATTAAGGATTATAGGTCTCATTTTCCTATGTAAGCATATAAACAGGTTAGCTCTGTTGAATCAATTATGTTTTCTTTCCCCTTTTATTAGTTTATGCTTCTCTTGGGGTCTTGATATTAGAGGTCACATTTTTATTTAACTCTGGCCTTCTCTCTTTATGAAAGCTTAAAGTCTTTCTGTTTTGTTGATTGACCATTTTTCCCCTGATGTATTATAATCAATTTTGCAAAGTAGATGATTCTTTATTGTACTTCTAGCTCCTTTGCCTTCCAAAATATCATGTTCCTTGACCTTCAGTATTTTAATGTTGTAGTTTCCAGGTCATACCTAATATTGACTGTGACTCTTTTATTTGAATTGTTTATTTCTGGCCCCTTGCAGTATTTTTTCTTTCATGGCTAGTTTTGAAATTTGGCTCTAATGTTCTTTGGAGCTTGTATGCCAGAATCTCTTACCTGTGATTATTGGTGGATTCTCTCAATGCTTATTTTGTCCTCTGGTTCCAGGTCATCATGGAAGATTTTCTTGATAATTTCTTGGAAGGTACTGTCCAGGTTCTCCTTTTGATTATGGCTTTCAAGTAGTCCAATGATTATAATATTGTCTTTCCTGGATCTATTTTTGAAGTCAGCTTTTTTTTTTGAACCTTGTAGGGATTTTACCGTTCTCAATCTTTTGAATTTGTTTGATTGACTCAGTACTTCTTAGAATCATTATCTTCCATTTGCTCAATTCTAACTTTTAGGAATTTTTTTCCACAATTTGGTTGTGTACTTTTCTCCCTTTTGCCAATTGTACTCTTTGATAGTTGTTTATTTCACTTGGTTTTTGGATCTTTTTTCTACTTGGCCAATTCTACTTTTTAAGCAATTTTCAATCATATTGATTGCTTTTTTCAACAATTTTCTTGCATCTCTCATTTCTTTTCTCAATATTTCTTTTATGATTTTAAGCACATTTTAAGCTCTTCCATGAGTTTTTTTTTTTTTTTCTGGGCTTGAGATGCTTCCTGCTTACCATTGGAGATTTGTATACAAATGATTTGAGAATATTGTTCTCTTCTGAGTTTGTGTCATGTTCTCTGTCACCACAATAACTTTCTATGGTCTGATTCATTTGTTCTTGTCGTTTTTGTTGTTTTACTCATCTTTCTTTCGGTGAGTCTCTGTCTCTCTGTTTTTGCCTCTGTGTCTTTTTGTCTCTGTCTCTGCTCTCCTACTCTCTGTCTCTCTCTATCTCTGTCAGCCTCTCTGTCTCATAGGGAATTCTCTTGTCTGATCGTAAATGAAGGGGCAGAGTGATGAGGGTTGGCATTGCTTTGTAGGAGTCTGGCAGTTCAGCTGCTGCTGACCTGAAGTTCTAGTGGTGATGTCTGGCATGTGACAAAATCAAGTAGGGTATCTCTGTAGTCTTGGGGGTTACAAATAAAGCATTTGGTGGTTTGCTCTTTGGGGGTTGCTTTTACTTGGAGCTGTGCTGAGACCAGAAGTCTGGCTGCTAGAGACATTTATTGGGCTGGGGCTATACTAGAGCCCACAATGATTTTTGGAGCTCCCTTGTTTTTGCTAAGGTTCATGGGGGATTTTGGTGTTGATGTTTGCTGGCTCCATTATCTTAAGAGTCAGGATCTCCTGCTAAATTGCTGATGTGGGGTTTGGGGTGGGCTTATTGAGAGCTTCCTCTTTTGAACTGAATCCCCCTTTTTTACCCAAGTAAGAGAATCCTACAAAGAAAATCCTACAAAAAAATCCTACTTTTCTGGGCTAAAAGATTATTTCACCTTCTCTCCTTGCTGGTTCTATTGCTCTAGAACTTTTCTTAGGTGCTGTTTTATGTTTATGTGAACATGGGAGGTTTACAGCATTTTTCTACTTACTCCACCCTCTATACTCTAGAAAGTAAAACTTGCAAATAGTGAAGGCGTTTTCAGCTTGGTAGAATTTGCTAAAGTTTGAATAGCAAAGACACAAAATCTTTATGAATCCAGAATCATACTCTGAAGCACAAATGAGTAGAACTTTAATAGAGACATGAAATTTAATTAGTTGCAAATATGACCTTAATTGCTTTTGTCATTGATTAAAATTAAGTTTTTAATCTATTACTTATTTGCAAAAGGGGAAAAGACTGTTTATGGAATAGAGTTTTCTTATTGCTGCAAAAATGGAAAGGATATATAAAAGTGGTAGAGATTAATTTCTTCTTCATATATAGAAAGAATGTATTTCAGAAATCAGGAAGTTAGCAATAGATGGGACTCTTTTGGGAAATTGATGAACTCAATTTTAGACATAGGTTAGTACCCAATTTTTCAATACCAGTATATTCCTCTAGCAATGACTATATGCCTCATGGAATTTCTTAAGAATAAATTTTGGATGACCTAAAGGACAATGAAGAAATGAATGCTGATTTAAATATACTTTAGCTTATTATCAAGGACTTTTGAGAAAGAAATGGAATAAAATCATAAATTCATTTTCAGAACTGGAAAGAAACACTTTTTAATCCAAAAACTTTATTTTATAAATGGGAAAACTTAGTTTTAGAGAGTTTAAATGATTTGTCTGTGGTTATGCAGCTCATAAATATGGGAAAATTTCATCTTATTTCTTCCTGACTCAAAGCTCTGTGCTCTATGTACCACATCAACCTATCTCATCTTAATGACACAGTGCCTTTCTAGATAATATTCCTGTGCCCAAAAATTAATGATCAGAAAAGAAGGGCTAGTCCTGCTTTAGCAGATGGTTAGATCAAATGCTCAATTGGTAACTACAGGTTTAAACAACATGGTGACTCATCTATCATCTCAGATAGAACCATTGTAGTAGAATTCATGGCAGACATGGATAAGAACTGCATGATTATGAAAAGGTATTAATAGTTTCAATCTGAATTTTTGAAGAAAATACTCACATTGATGAGATAATACACTGAAGTACTGAAATATTCATTCAATAATAATATTGGGACATCAAAAACCACTAATTTGGAGTTTGGATAGGACCAGTTAGGGTACAGCTAAATGAGGACAGATAAAAGTTATTTAAGAATGAGACATAATGAATACTGGTATGTGGTTAGTGAAATCATAAAATCTCTATCTGTGAAGAGGTTGAAAAAAAACCTCTGTCTCCCCACCACAGAGATTGAAAAGATCACTGTTTCCCCATCAAAATATAATTAAGTAGTCATCTAACTTGTTCAGGAAGACCTCCAACAATAAGAAGCTCACTATTTGCTAAAACAGCATATTCCACTTTTAAACAGTTCTGAGGATTAGGAAGATTTTCTTTACCCTGAAATAGTAAAATGGATCTGATATTTCATAGCTTTTACTGTTCCCTTTAAGACTGCATCCAAGTTTAATCATTTTCTGTAACTCTTCTCTGTGTTTTTTCATTACTTCATCATAAGAACTTTGCCAAAAATGTTCACTTTTCCACCAAGATTATAATAGTCTCTATAAAATAAAACTTTTGGCCTGTCTCTTTTTCCCTGCCCTCAACACATGACCTATCCAACTTTTTTTTCAACCATACTTTTGTTCATCATTTACTTCATTCTTGTTTTTGAAGATTCTTATTTGTTTTATTCTACAATCTGCTTACCCCATCACCTACTTCTTTACTACCTTTTGTGTTATACCAATTTTTGATTGCTTAATGAATGTCTCATGTCTAACAGCAATTCAACATGGCAGTAATGCATGTTTTCCTGTGACATCTATTCATCGTTCCTAGTTTTTTCTCACAGAAGAATAGGTCTAATCCCTTAAACACACTATCAATAACATTTAGAATTCAAGAATGGAAGTATCACACCACTCCTTTTACATATAAGGAAAATGAGACTGACTCACCTAGGCTTACATGGCTATTATGTATAAGAGATATGACAAAATGTCAGGTGGTAGGATGCCACCTTGTCACAGTATGGAGGAGTAGAAGGGATCTCAGAAGTCATCTGAATTGCATACTCTCATTTTACAGATGATTACTCTGAGATTCAGATAATGATATGGTTATTGTTGCATGCAATGTAAGAGGCAAGATAAAGAAGAAAACCTTTTACCACTGGTTTTTTGATATTAACTTCGCTTTGTCTTAAAGATCATTTTCCCATGAAAGGTGCAATGAAAAACTTGCGTAATTCTGACAGCTGGGCCTCTTTTTAAAAGAAAATGAAAAAATAAGCTGAATTAGTAATATCTCCTTTAGGAGTTCATGCAACAGAGAAGTACATCCACAGTAGCTTAGTAAAGGCAGGGAATCATCTGAAATCTACCCCAAACACCTCCAAATTACCTTTAAATAATGACTCTAACAAAATTTTGAAACATGAGAGCCTAGAAAAATATGGCAAGAAGCAATTTTCAAATTCAAAAAAACATAGAAAGTCAGCAGGCAAGATCTGTTGCACCAAAGTAACAATGGAGCCCAGTACAATACAGACTGCACCAGGACAACCCCAGGCCCAGCAAACCAGAAGCAAGCCTTCTGAGTCACTGAATCAGTAGCAGCAGCAGTGGGTGTTTCTGGAAGTCTCATCTACAGATGGTAAGTGGGCTGAACAACTGGTGAGGAGATGCCAGTGGTGTCTCTGCTAGCACTGAGGTGGAACTCGGTTGCTTTACCCAAACTTGGATCAGATTGCAATTCTGAGTGGCAATCCCAAGGCAAGGAGAAGCATTAGAACAATAGAAGTTGCAGCCACAGTGGAATGGGGACCCTCCTCACAATTCCAGGGCAAAAATGAGTCCTTGTTGTCACTCACAACCAGAGTATAGGCCAGGAGAGTAATAAATACACCTCTACTTAGATTGTAGCACTTTGGAAAGACTGAAAACTTGCAGGTCCCTAAAAATATCTCTGAAAAGAATTTTACCAAACTAGTAAAGAAATATCTCTGAAATGAGCTGTCCAAAACCACTAAAAGAGGGGTTAAGACATTGCACTCTCCACCTTGGAAATAGAGCCATACTTTAACAAAGATTTAGAAGTCAAGTAATAATCTGAGAAAATAAACAAATCACAGAAACAGATTCTGACCATAGAAAGTCACCATGGTGACAAAAATGATCAAAACATAAACATCAGAAAAGGGTACAAAGACAAAGTTCCTAGATTCAAAGAATCTAAGATAAAATGTGGAAGAGCTCAAAAGGGATTTTGAAAATCAAATACAGGTAGAGATAGAGAAAAAATTGGAAAGAAAAATGAGAGTGAGAGTGCAAAAAGAGATTCAGGAAAAGAATGCTTAAAAAACAAAATTGGCCAAATAGAAAAGGAGGTTAAAAAAACTCATTGAAAAAATAATTCCTTAAGAATTAGAATTAAGGAAATAGAATCTAATGACTATGAGATATTAAGAAACAATCAAACACAACCAAAAAGAATTGTAAAAAATAGAAAACTATGAAATATTTCATTAGGAAAAAAATGGCCTGGAAAGTAGATCAAAGAGAGATAATTTAAAAATTATTGGTCTACCTGAAGCCACAATTTAAAAAAAAAAAGGATATAGACATCATTGTCCAAGAAATTATCAAGGAAAACTGTCCTTTCTAGAATATCCAGAGGGTAAAATAGAAACTGAAAGAATCTACTGATCACCTCCTAAAAGAGATACCAAGATGAAAACTCCCAAAAATATTATACTTAAATTCTGGAACTCCCAGATCAAGGAAAAAAAAAAACTGCCAGCAGTGATAAAGAAACAATTCAAGCCACAGTCAGCATAACAGCAGTTTGAGGATCTTGTACATTAAAGGAATGTAGGGCTTAGGGTATGATATTCCAGAGAGCAAAGGAGCTAGGATCACATCCAAGAATTATTATCCCACACAAATGAGTAAAATCCTTTAGGAAAAAAGGTGGATTTTTTTCAACTGGTGGATATTTTATTATTTTTTGTATTTAAAGCTTTTTATTTTCAAAACATATGCACAGATAATTTTTCAACATTCAGCATTCCATAGCCTTGTGTTTCAGATTTTCCCTCCTTCCTCTACCCCTTTCCCCTAGATGGCAAGCAGTCCAATTTATGTTATACATTTTAAAATACATGTTAAATCCACTATGTGTAAACATATTTATACAATTCTATTGTTGCACAAGACAAATCAGGTCAAAAAAGAAAGAAAATTAGTAAGAAAACAAAATGCAAGTGAATAACAGCAAAAAGAGTGAGAATGCTATCTTGTCATGCACATTAAGTTCCCACAGTCCTGTCTGGGTGTAAATTGCTCTCTTCATCACAAGATCATTAGAACTGGCATCAATCATTTCATTGTTGGAAAAAGTCACGTTCATCAGAATTGATTGTCATACAATATTGATCTTGCCATGTACAATGATCTCCTGGTTCTGCTCATTTCACTTTGCATCAGTTCATGTAAGTCTCTTCAGGTCTCTCTAAAATCATCCTCCTGTTTATTTCTTATAGAACAATAATATTCAATAACATTCATATACATAACTTATTCAGCCAATCTCCAACTAATGGGCACCCACTCAGTTACCAGTTTCTTGCCACTATGAAAAGGGCTGACACAAACATTTTTGAACATGTGGGTTCCTTTCCCTCCTTTAGGATCTCTTTGGGATGCAAGCCCAGTAGAAACATTGCTGGATCAAAGGGTATTCACAGTTTGATAACTTTTTGAGCATAGTTCCAGATTGCTCTCCAGAATGGGTGGATCCAGTCACAGTTCTACCAACAATAAATATATTTGTGTCTCAGTTTTCCCACATTTCTGCCAACATTCATCATTATCTTCTTCTGTCATCTTATCCAATCTCAGAGCTGTGTAGTAGTGTTTCAGAGTTGTCTTAATTTGCATTTCTCTGATCAATAGTAATTTAGACCATCTTTTCATATGATTAGACATGGTTTTAATTTCTTCATCTGAAAATTATTTGTTCATATCCTTTAACCATTTATCAATTGGAGAATGTCTTGAATTCTTATAAATTTGAGTTAATTCTCTATATATTTTAGAAATGGGACCTTTATTAGAACATTTAAATGTAAAAATGTTTTCCCAATTTATTACTTCCCTTCTATCTTGTCTGCATTAGTTTTGTTTATACAGAAACGTTTTAACTTAATATAATCAAAATTATCTATTTGGTGTTTAGTTATGAGTTCCAGTTCTTTTTTGGACACAAATTCATTCCTTATCCACAGATCTGAGAGGTAACCTCTCCTGTGTTCTTCTAATTTGCTTATAATGTCACTTCTTATGTCTAAATCATGAACCCATTTCAACCTTATGTTGGTATGTGGTGTTAGATGTAGGTCAATGCCTAGTTTCTTCCATACTAGTTTCCAATTTCCCAGCAGTTTTTGTCAAATAGTGAGTTCTTATCCAAAGCTGGAGTCTTTGGGTTTGTCAAACACTAGATTACTGTAGTTATTGACTATTTTGTCCTATGACCCTAAGCTTTTCCATTGATTGACTACTCTATTTCTTAGTATCAAATGGTTTTGATGACCACTGCTATATAATATAGTTTTAGGTATGACACAGCTAGACCATCATCCTTTGATTTCTTTTTTTATTAATTCCCTTGAAATTCTTGACATTTTGTTCTTCCAGATGACCTTTGTTATTATTTTTTCTAGGTTTGTAAAATTTTTGGGGGGAGTTTGATTGGTATGGCACTAAAGAAATAGATTAATTTAGGTAGTATTGTCATTTCTGTTATATTTTCTTGGCCTACCCATGAGCACTTGATATTTTTCCAACTGATTAAATCTGACTTTATTTGTGTGTAAAGTTTTATGTACTTGTGTTCACATCATTACTGACTTTCCTCTGGCAGATAGATTCCCAAATATTTTATATTATCAACAGTTAATTTGAATGGAATTTCTTTTTGTGTCTCTTGCTGCTTTTTTTTTGTTGGTAATATATAAAAATTCTAATGATTTATGTGGAATT
Source organism: Myrmecobius fasciatus (assembly GCA_023553655.1). Lineage (NCBI taxonomy): Eukaryota > Metazoa > Chordata > Mammalia > Dasyuromorphia > Myrmecobiidae > Myrmecobius > Myrmecobius fasciatus. The sequence continues at coordinate 59,156 of JAJPUD010010011.1, forward strand.
ATTTTGTATCCTACAACTTTGCTAAAGTTGTGAATTATTTCATGTTGTTTTTTAGTTGATTCTCTAGAGATCTCTAAGTATAGCATCATATCATATCATAGATAATGAAAAGGTGTATTTCATGAAATAATGGACTTTCAAACATTTATGATGAAAATACCAGAGCTAAATAAAAAAACATGGCTTTCAAAGATAGGACTCAGGAGAAGCACAGGGGTAATTGGGAAAGAGAAATCATAAGGCATTTAATAATTTTTATCTGTTTATGTTCCTAGATGGGAAAATGATACTTTTAACTTATATGACTTTTCTCATTAGGCCAGTTAGAAAGAGTACATCTAGACAGAGGACACAGTTGTGAGTTGAATATGAAGGGATAATATGTGAAAGCCAAAATTAAAGTCTAAGACAAAAAGTCTTTTAAATACTTCTTTGACAGTAATCTCAAAATTTCTTATGATGTTCTCTCATTTTTTTCATCGATGAAATTTCTATCATTACTATATTTTTTTCTTTGATTTACCAATTCTCAAAGATTAAATACTTTAGTTTTCTGCTGACATTGAATATTTGTTGCCTTTTAATTAATTTGAATTTTTGTTGCATTTTGTTCTGTAAAAGATTGTAAAACATTTCTCTTTTATTTTTATGTGAATTTTTATATCCTAATATATGACTAGTTTTGTAACATAATCATGGACAGCAGAAAAATAACCATGCTCCTTTAAATTCCATTCAATAATTACCATCTCTATACTATCTATAGTAAATTCTATTCATTTTGTTTACTTATTTCTCCTTCTACTTCTCCTCCTCTTTCTCCTTCTTCTTATTTTTCCCCTTTCCTTTCCTCTTCCCGTTCCCCTTCCCTGTCGTCATCGTCTTCTTCTTCTTCTTGTGTCTTCCTCCTCATCCTCTCCTCTTCATCTTCCTTGTCCTCCTCCTCCTTTCTTCTTTTTCTAGTTCTTCTAGTCCTCTTCTAATTCTTTTGGTTCTTCTTCACTTCTAGTTCTTCTTCTACTACTATTTCTTCCTCTTCTTATTCTTCTTGGCTAAATTTTGCTTTCTAATTCCATCTGCTGAAATTTCCTGTTTTATTGGTGAATTCATCATGTTTATGGTTATGATAGTTAATTATTTAGTTAATTCATGCTATCTTATTCTCTTAATTTGTCTTTTGTCTTCTCCATATAACTTGCTCCTTGTTTATTTCAAGTTATTACCTATTCCACTCAAACTTTAACATTCTATTCATTGTCCCCTTTTCAAACCCAGTAAGGATAATTTTTTACTTATAACAAATTCCTCTCTGAAACTATCTTTTTTCTCATTTTTATTTATATCTTTACATTTAAGGGTTTTGATAAAGGCCTCCTTTCTAAAACATATAGAGAATTGATTCAAATATATAAGAATTCAAGCCACTCTCCATTTGATAAATGGTCAAAGGATATGAACAGACAATTTTCAGATGATGAAATTAAAATTATTTCTAGTCATATGAAAAGATGTTCCAAATCACTATTGATCAGAGAAATGCAAATTATGACAACTCTGAGTTACCACTACACACCTGTCAGATTGGCTAAGATGACAGGAAAAGATAATGACGAATGTTAGAGGGAATGTGGGAAAACTGGGACACTGATGTATTGTTGGTGAAACTGTGAACGGATCCAACCATTCTGGAGAGCAATTTGGAACTATGCTCAAAAAGTTATCAAACTGCATACCCTTTGACCCAGCAGTGTTTCTATTAGGCCTATATCCCAAAGAGATCTTAAAGGAGGGAAAGGGATCCACATTTGCAAAAATGTCTGTAGCAGCCCTTTTTGCAGTGGCTAGAAACTGAAAACTGAATGGATGCCCATCAATTGGAGAATGGTTAAATAAATTATGGTATATGAATGTCATGGAATATTATTGTTCTGTAAGAAACAACCAGCAAGATGATTTCAGAGAGGCCTGGAGAGACTTGTATGAACTGATGCTGAGTGAAATGAGCAGAACTAGGAGATCATTGCACACGACAACAATAAAACTATAAGATGATCTATTCTGATGGACGTTGTTCTCTCCAACAATGAGATGGTTTAAACCAGTTCCAGTTCAGTGATGAACAAAGCCATATACACCCAGGGAGAGGCCTGTGGGATCTGAGTCTGGACCACAACATAGCATTTTCACACTCTCTATTGATGTTTGCTTGCATTATGTTTTCCTTCTCAGGTTGTTTTTTTTCTTTCTCTCCTGTACAGCAAGATAACTGTATAAATATGTATATACATATTAGATCTGTCAAATATTTTAACATAATTAACATGTATTAGACTTCCTGCCATCCTACTGGAGGGGGTAGGAGGGAAAAATTTGTAACAGAAAGCTTTGCAAGGGTCAGTGTTGAAAAAATACCTATGCATATGCTTTGCAAATAAAAAGCTTTTAAAAAAAAGAATGCTTCTACTACATTGTAAAACTTTAAAAACTTTTTTTTGTTCTGTTACACTCAAAGTTTCTGGGTAAGGTATTTTGGGTTGAAAACCTTTACCTTTTGCTTTTTTAATTTTTTAATTCTGAAGAAGATTCTGGGAAGATGGCAGAATAGATCAGAAAATTTCAAACTTCCCAGATTTCCCTCACAAACAAAACACATTTGCATGTCAGAGCAAATATAGCCTGGTTAAAAAAAAAGTTAAAAGAGATTTGAGGCAGAACAAGGGTTCTCCTGAGATTCAAGAAGACCCAAAGAAAGATTCCAGAATGTGGTTTAACCAGGAACTCCAGGCTACCTACATAGAAACAGCAAGCAGGGAACCCAGGGTCTAGCTGGGTTTAGTTGGAGCCTCAGCCCAAACCACAGGAATTTTCATTTCTCAGAAAGGAGGGGTTTGAAGCCTGGAAATCTTTCTTTCTGATAAGGAATGCCAGCCTCAACTCTACTGCAGAGACACAGTCCTGGCTAAGAAGGAACCAGTAAATAAATGTGTGCAGAAACCATAGGGTAAGGACCCTGGTGTCTGCAGGCGCTTGCAGGAGAGTGAAGTTTTTGGGTTGGAGTTCCAAGTCAGAAGGAAGAGATGAAGTGAAGCTAGTGGCCTCATGCTCTCCACCCCAGGATTAGAGGTACTTACACTAATTATTCTCATTTAAAAAAAAATGAACAGGCAAAGAAGAAAGAATCCAACTTTAGAAACTTACTATGGGGATAGGAAAGACCAGGTTTCATCTTCATATGAGGATGGTGAAGTATAAAAAGCCTTTTCAAACTAAAAGAATAATATAAAATACCTACCTGCCCAGGAGGAATTTATAGAACTCCAAAAAGGCTTCAAAAATCAAATAAGAGACATTGAGGAAAAACTAAAAAATAAGTATCCAAGAAAATTAAAAATAAAAGATTATAAAAAGTTAACCAAAAAAAGGAAATAAAGAGAAAAGAAAGATGATAATTCTTTGAAAATTAGAAATAGGCAAGAGAAAGCCAATGAAACTACAAAAGACCGAGAAATGACATTATAAAATATAAAAATGAAACATTAGAATGAAATGTGAAAGATCTTTTTAAAAAACAGATATGGAGATGAGAAAATATAAGAATAACTGGACTACCTGAATATTGTTACCAAAAAAAGAATCTTGATGCAAAAATGCAAGAAATCATCAAAAATGTTTTCCTGGAGAGAGAGATCCTGAGGGAACAGTGGAAATAGAAAAAATCCATCAATCACTACCTCAAAGATATTGTATGTGGAAAATACATGGGAATATTGTTGCCATATTTTGAAATCTCCAGATTACCAGGAAAATGATGCAAGAAACAAACCAAAAAATTGCTATTCAAATAAGTTAGAGATACAATTGGAATTGTTCAGACTCAATCAATAGCTACAATAGAAGACCACAAATCCTGGAATAATATATATTGACTATCAGAAGAAGTAGACCTATGGTCAAAATCATATACAGAAAAACTAACTATAATAATAAATTTTTACAAAGGACAACCAATGAACTTGCATATTTTGAGGCTTTTGTCTCAACTAAGGCCAAAATTAATAGAAATTTTGACATTTAAGGGCCAACATCAAAGACTAATCTCAAGGGACTCCACATAGACAAAATGTTTATATTATTTGCATAGAAATATGTACTATATATTTAAGATATGCATTAGTAATTGGGTAGTTTAAAAGAAACATTGAGGCAGATTTGAGTATGATCTGGCTCTGAAAAGCAAAACTATGTAGGAAAAAGTAAAAATAGTAATTGCACTGTATGAATGAGGTGCAGAGTAATAACTGAGACAAAGTTCTCATCTAGTGATGGGGAAGGACTGGTAGTTCTGAAAACCTACACACATTAGGAATAGGTTAAATAATAAATTATACACACATAAATACATATATACACCCAAACGTGTGTGTATCATGAAAGTATAGCAACTTTCAAAATCTATAAAGAAATAAGTTGGGAGGAAATATAATAAGGTGAGATATAGAAGGATTTATATATAGAGAGAGATTTATGGCAGTGGGGCAAGATGAGGAGATTAATGGGCAAGAGATAGAGAATAAGGTGAGATATAGAAGGGTGCATAGATTTATGATGATGGGACAAGGTATATAGATTAATGGGAAAGGTTTAAAGAGAGGAGAAAGAATGGCTTAGGATTAGTGAGATATAGAAAGATATTTAGATTAATGGGAGTTATAATGTGTATAGATAAATGGGAATGGGATTAAGAGGGAAGGGAAGGGTGAGAGGAGATAAAGGAGGAATTCATGAGTATGAGAAAGGTAAGCAATAACAAGACAAGTTAAGGAGTAGAATTAAAGTAGAAGAGTTAGGAAGGATAGGAAATAAGAGATATATACAAACATTACAACAATGACCAAGTGTAGAATGTATTATATACTTTTTCAAAAAGGTAGGGCTAATAATCTTTGACCTCAAATGGAGTGAAACTTAAAAGATCTCATCAAGAGAGAAATCTGTATTATATGTTAGACATATTATTATAATTTTAGATGAATGTTTACAATCATGTAAATTTATCTGTATATATTTATATGTGTATGTATGCATGTAGGTCAATGTATGTGTGTATATATATACATATATATATATGTGGGTGAGTGTGGGTGTGGGTGTAAATTTATGGAAGAAAAAGAATAAAGTAAAAGATACTCAGCAGAGAACAAAATAATAACCCAAAAGGAAACAGATAAAAGATAGTTATGGATATAATCTCTTCCATTATTATATATAATTTCTTGAAATGGAAATTTATTGTTAAATATTTCGAAACCTCTCTGATAGTCTCCTGGGCATATAACAATGTTTTTTGTTTTGGGGGTTTTTTTTGGTTTTTTTTTTCTAATTTGTTTTTTCCCCTATTTTTCTTTTTCTATTTGTTTTATTTTGTACTTAGTTTTGAGTACATACATACTTAAAAAAATTCTCATCCCATGTTCATTTCTCCTTTAGATAATTCTATTAAAAATAATTGATTATATATGTATAACATATCAGATTGCTTCCTGTCTTGAGGAATGGGGAGTTCAAAAGGGGGGGGAGAAAAAATTTTAGAACTCAAAATCTTACATTGATGGAAGTTGAAAACATTTAATTGGCAAATCATATACTATTAAAATAAAATGAAAAAATGAAAACAAAAAAAAAGAAAAAGACCAAGGGGGGGGGGACTATCATTCAAGTTATCCCAAATATAAAGTTATTACTTCTTTAACTGTTTTCAAATCAATCTTTAAGATAATTTGCAATATGGGGGAGGGAGTGGCCAATACTAAAACATTTTTGAGGAGGGACAGAGTGAAAGGGGATAGAGAATAAATTGGGGGAAATATGGTTAGCAATAGTAATTGTAAAATAAATTTTAAAGAAAATTTCTCTGACAAGTGTCATTTCTTAAACATAGAGGGAACTAAGTCAAATTTATTTTCTAAAAAAGCCATGCCCCAATTGATAATTGATCAAAAGATATGAGCTGTGGCCAGAGGACTATAAATTCATGTATATCCTTTGACCTAACAGCACCACTACTTGGCATAAATACCAAAATGAGATTCAAGGGGGGGGGAGGAAAATGACCTATTTGTATAAAAATATTCATATTTTCTTCTCAGGGCAAAAATATTGGAAATTGAAGGGATGCCCAGCAATTTGGGGAATGGATCAACAAACTGTGGTGTATATTTATGATGAGATATTACTGTTTTATGTGAGAAATGAGTAGGATGTCCTCAGGGAAAAAAAAAACTGGAAAGTCCTTGAGGAACTCAAACAAAGTGAAATGTACTCTATACAAAATAATAGCAATGTTCTGGTATGACCAACTACAAGTGACTTTGCTATACACAGTAGTACAATTATACACAACTACTCTGAAAAACTTATGATGAAAAATCCTATCCATACGCAGAGAAGGAACTGATTGTCTTAAACAGAATGAAGCATTCTCTTTTCTTCTCTTTTTTAACTTAATTTTTCTTGATTTATTAATTTCATTAGAGTAAGAGATGTATTTATTTTTCACAACTTGATTTTTATGGAAATTGTTTTCCATAATTTCACAAATCATTTCTTAATTGGGAGTAGAGTTAAGGGAGAGAACCTAGAACTCAAAAAATTTAAAACCAAATCTAAAAATATTACTTTTGAAGGGAAAAGGACCCACATGTGCAAACAGATTTGTAGCAGCCCTTTTTATAGTGGGAAGGAACTGGAAATGGAGTGGATGTCAATCAGTTGGAGAATGGCTGAATAAGCTATGATATATGAATGTAATGGAATATTATTGCTCTATAAGAAGTAATCTGCAGGATGATTTCAAAGAGGCCTGGAGAAACTTACATGAACTGATGCCTAGTGAAGTGAATAGAGCCAGGAGAACATTGTACACAGCAACAACAAGATTATACAATGATCAGTTCTGATGGATGTGGCTATTTTCAACTGTTTGAGGTGATTCAGGCCAGTTCCAATGATTTTGTGATGAAGAGAGCCATCTGCACCCAGAGAGAGAGCTGTGGGGAGTCAGTGTGGATCAAAACATAGTATTTTCATTTCTGTTGTTGTTATTTGCTTGCATTTTGTTTGTTTGTTTGTTTTTTTTCTTTTTTGATCTGATTTTTCTTGTGCAGCATGATAATTGTGGAAATATGTATAGAAAAATTGAATGTTTTTAACATACATTGGATTACTTATCATCTAGGGGAGGGAGTGGCTGGAAGGGAGGGAAAATAAAATTTGGAACACAAGGTTTTGCAAGGGTGAATGTGAAAAATTATTTATGTATATCTTTTAAAAATAAAAAGCTTTAATAAAAAAGAAAAATGTTATTAATATAACTGGGAGAAATCTTAAATAAATAAAATTAAATTTTAAAAAGATAGCTTCTAACTTAGCACAGTATCTGATACTTAGTGCTACGTAAAAGAAACTACTATTTTTAGCATCATTGTCTTTGTTATTTTATTTTAAAGATTCTTTTTTCTCTCAGAATTATTAATATATATTTATTTAATTCTAAGTTTAGGAAAATTATTAATAGAGTAAAGTTGTATTTTTGTTAAGATATAAAAGCTTTTTCCAAGTTTTTGATCTATACACCTCATTTCTTTTAGTTAAAAAAAAGTTTGTCATCATTTCATCAAAAAAAATAATTAATTTTATGGACAATCTTGTGTGTTTTTCTTTTGAGGTTTTGATTATAGATTTTTTTGGAATATTTCTCCTCTTAGAGATTTGTGTCCTATTCATCCTTGAAATTTTTTTTATTAAAGCTTTTTATTTGTATAACATATATATGGGTAGTTCCCCAACATTGATCTTTACAAAGCTATCCATTACAAATTCTACCCCCAGTCCCCTCCCCTCCCCTAGATGGCAGGAAGTCCACTACATGTTAATAATGTTGAAATTCTTGAGAAGTTATGCAAGAAAAATCCTATCTAGAAGAAAAAAAAAGAATCAGAGAAGGGCAACATAATGCAAGCAAATGTCAATAGAGATCATGAAAATGTTACGTTGTG
>JAJPUD010010012.1:0-31022 GCA_023553655.1 Myrmecobius fasciatus
CTAATATTTTTTAATCCAAATAAGAGTTTAAGTGTTTACTGAATGAAACATACTATTCTAGACACTAATGTTATAAAAACAAAATGCAAAATATTATCAGTTGTAATGCTGTACTAAGCCTGTACTTGGGTAATTAGTAATCATCATCTATATGATTCTCTTGAGAGATACTATATGATATAATTATCTCACATTTTAGAAGTATCTTTTAGAAAGTTGGAGATACTTGACAATTCTTTAAACAAAATTGTGTCATTGTTTTTTTGTTTTTTGTTTTTTCTTTATTAAAGCTTTTCATCCGCAAAACACATTCATGGGCAATTCCTCAACATTGACCCTTACAAAGCTTTCCATTATAAATTTTTCCCCTCTAGTTCCCACCCCTCCCCTAGATGGCAGGAAATCCACCACATGTTAATTATGTTAAAGTACTTGATAAATCAAATATATGTATACATATTTCTACACTTATCATTTTTGTGCAAGAAAAATCATATCTACAAGAAAAAAAATCAGAGAAAGAAAACACAATGCAAGCAAACATTAATAGAGATCATGAAAATGTTATGTTGTGGTCCACATTTCATATCTCTCTCTCTGGGTGTATATGGCTTTCTTAATTGAACAATTGGAACTGATTTGAAACATTTCATTGTTGAAGAGAGCCATGTCCATCAGAATTGATCATCATATAGTATTGTTGTTGCCATATATAATGTTCTCCTGGTTCTGCTCATTTCACTCAGCATCAGTTCATGCAGGTCTCTCCAGGCCTCTCTGAAATCGTCCTGCTGGTCGTTTCTTACAGAGCAATAATATTCCATAACATTCATATACCATAATTTATTCAGCCACTCTTCAATTGATGGGCATCCATTCAGCTTCCAGTTTCTAGCCACTACAAAAAGGGCTGCCACAAACATTCTTGCACATGTGGGGCCCTTTCCTTCCTTTAAGATCTCTTCAGAATATAAGCCCAATAGAAAAACTGCTGGGTCAAAGGGTATGCACAGTTTGATAACTTTTTGAGCATAGTTCCAAATTGCTCTCCAGAATGGTTGGATCTGTTCACAGTTCCACCAAGTCATTGTTTTAAGGGGGAGAAATTACTAGCGCTGTGGTACCTTTTGCTTCTGTTCTCCATAATGTACCACTTCTGAAAGAATAAAATATGAGCAACTATATGGAGAAGCAGGCCAGAATAGTATGTTATTACTCATCTTTTTTATTTTCAAAATACATGCAAAGACAGCTCTCAACATTTATCCTTGCAAAACTTTGGGCCCCAAACTTCTCTTCTTCCCTTCCCTTCACCTCCTCCCCCACACAGGAAATACTCCAATATATTGTGCAACTATTTTTAATGTTAATACTTGTTCTTGCTTATACAAATACAGGTATCTAGATTTTTTGTTCTATGTATGACTTGGAATACTTATTCTAACAACTCTCCCTTTCAGTTCAATGTAGTTATATACCAGACCTAAAAGATGAGGTTTCTCTGAAGACAATTTCTTTCTTTTTTCAAAAAGTGTTCTTACTAAAATCAACATAGTTGCAAATGAACTGTTCTTAACTAGATGCTAGCAGAATAAAAACATTTTACATTTATGTACACTATCATGTGGAAGACAATTTAAAATTATTTCATTTGTTTATATGCTTCTAGTAGCTTTCTTAGCGCATTAAATTTTTTTCATTTAGGAGTTATGCCTAATCTGAGTCAATTTGGTCATAGCAGACATGTTGCAAATGGAACAAGACTATTTTAACATGTTATGTACTTGCAGAATGATGAGGAAGACATCAGTGAAAAAGAAAATGCAGTGTTTGACACAATCCTCTTTTTGTGGGAACATATATCGGCCTGGTCAATGGTACTGTTTTTCGGAACACAGAAGCCAATTCAGAATTTGGTAGGATATTATAAAAGTTCTTATAATGCCTACACTTCTTTAAAAAAGCATGGTGTTTTCCTATGCATAATTCAAAAGGTTTTAATATAGTTTCAAGTGTAAGCTTCCTTGTCATAATTTTGAAAGAAGACAATTTTGGCATATTTGATTTTTATATATTCTTTTGTTCACAGGCTGCTGATGGTATTGTAAACAGTCACAATTATACTTCCAGAGCTTACTTTTTCGACAATCCAAGACGGTATGATAGTGATGATGATTTGCCAAGACTTGGAAGTTCAAGAGAAGGAAGGTAGATATGACCAAAATCAATTAGACAAGCTTAATATTCTGTTGAATTAATTTTAACAGCTCTTAATTGTGGTGAAAGAATTTTTGGCCTTTAATCCTTATATGATAATGTAGTAGTCATATGTCAAAACTAGGCTACTTCCTTGGATCTCTTATCTAAACTTTTTTTATTCTCAAATGTAGTGTTCTGCATACAACAGATGTTTAAATATTTGTTTGAATTTGTTTTGGATATTAGTAATCATTATTAGCAAATAAAGTTTTTATTTTATATTTTTCTAAAGTATTTTCTTTTTAAAGCCAGATTAGTATGAGATAACAAAGGCTTGTATGAATAATATCCTACAGAATAATTTCAGCTTCAAAAATTCATTAAGTTCCAGATATAGTTCATTTTTGGAACTGGTAGGGAAAAAATTAAGTGGGAATAAAATTCTGGATCACTGAAACAAAATATTAAAGTTAATTAAAAAAAACCTTTTTTAAAAAAATAGTGGTTACTTTAATTATATTCTAGCCACAGTTTGAATTTTTGTTGTTGTTGTTGTTGCAGTTTATCTAATTCACAAGGCTTGGGTTGGTATGGAACCATAACTGGAAGTAGAAACAACAGTTTCATAGTCAATCCTCATCTGAATGAACCAACATCAGATTCTGTTCCTTTACTCTTTGCTTATGACAACTTAGATATGAACAATCACCAAAGCTTTTATTCAACTCCACGAAACTGATATCACCAAAATCCATATTCCTAAAATAGTTTTTATGGTATGTGTACCTTGCTGGGAGCATGCTGGGAGTCAAGGACCCTGCATGGAATGACAAGGTCTCCACAGGGCCTGACCCACACCCATGTGTGCAAGGCACCATGAGCATGCTGGGAGCCAAGGACCCTGCATGGAATGACATGGTCTCCACAGGGTCTTGACCCTCATGTGCAAGGCAACATGAAGAAGCCCCTACAGAACTAAGCATTCAGGGATACATTTGGTTAATGATTATCTGCTTAATTTCTTTCCTAGGAATTCTTAGCATAGCTGTATGTATATACCCATCCATCACAATGAGGTGAGCACGAAGCCCTTCACCCCCAAAAGCCCCTTTGTACTTTCTGCCTAAACATGAAAGGTTTCTTTACTAGTGAAGCATTAAACAAACTTAGAGACTGGGAAACTTGGGAAATTGATAGCTTTCCCCAAAAACTCCAAAAGAAATCTCCAGTCACTCCCTCTTGTTTGAAACAATTCCAAATTCAATCAACCTGGTTCTTCACTCCCCTATGCAGAGCTTACATAAATAATGATATGATGAAAAGAACAGTAAACATCAGTGATAGATGGACACATTGGTAGCAAGTAAATCATGAGAAAAAAATAAGAGAAGTAGGCCATTGCATGGTTTACTGACCCCTACACAAAACAAGCTATTGTATGAGTGATTAATAAATGGGCTGAGGGAAATAAGTTCTTCAGAAAAAAAATGTTTCTATTCTAAAATATCTTATGACCATGTTAAAAAATTAAAAAGCATTGTATAAGTCTTGGAATAAGTAAATGTGACATTTTTAGAGAAGCTCATGTTCTGCCAGATATGACGTGATGACCACAAGGTACATTTATCTTTAGTTAAAGTTTCACTATTGTTATATTGTTTGATGAATTTATTCTGTACATTCTTTTTTTCTAAGAAGCATTGTACCTGGAGTCCTAGGAATTTCTGGGCCCCAAGAAAATCTTGTAATCCTAGCCAAATAATTGTCCTATCTCTAATCAACCCTAACTTTGTAAGACTATAAAAATCACAAGCTTTCTTGAATAATTTGAACAAGCTTTTGCCAATAAATCGAACTTGATGACCACTCCATAGAGTGTGCTGTCTCTTGTTCCACTTCGCCGACTCTAACCCTCCATTCAAGAACCTAGTTCCCCGCGGAGGCTGGACCTCCGCAATGACAACTTAGATATGAACAATCACCAAAGCTTTTATTCAACTCCACGAAACTGATATCACCAAAATCCATATTCCTAAAATAGTTTTTATGAGTATATGTACCTTATAAATATTTTGGCTTTATCCATTCCATTAACTTTTCCATTACCTTTTATAGCTAAGGGGGAAAAAAAACCAAAGCTATAATTAACTGAATAAATGGAAGATAGAACAATTACTCATGATTTCTCCATTTCAATTGAAGCAGTATTGAAACGTTAGAATTGGAGATTTAAAAAGGGCCTAGAATTTCCTAATTTTAGAAACATAAAATCCCTATCCCTATTTTTATTTTTTTCATTATACTCTGGAAGAATACATAACCACTTCCAAAATTCTAGTGCTCAAATTGTGTGTTTTACCATATACCAACCTTGTGCGTTAGTCTTCCTGAAAAGTTCAAAGTGTCATAAATATTTTTAGTATTGGCTTTAGATCATGCAACTTTTTGAAATCAGATCATGTAGAGACTACAAAATCAAGCTGAGACTTCAACTATAGTCTTGGTACTCCTGGTTAGTTCCTGCTCTGTCTTTCTACTAATTCCATATTGACATTTCAGTTATAGTTCTAAGTGTTTTGTAGCTAGTTTCCTGTTTTACTTGATATAGATCTTTGCCTTCTGTTATCCATTTTTTGAAGTATAAATCTTTACCTTCCTCTTTTATTTACTGCAAAATTCCTTGTAATCATCTGGCCTTGTACCTAAAACCTACATAAGATTTCTGAAAATTCTGTCCATGTCCCATTGGTCTTTGCTCCAATCATATAACAAATTGGTTATTAAAATGTCTCTACATATTGATAAGTAGTAGTACCTATCAACAAGTCCTTAGACAATTTCTATGTCAAAAGCACATAGTATACATTCAGTGATGTTCTCTGTATGGAACTGCAAAATTAATTAGGACATGAAATTAATTCAAACATAACAGTTCAGCACTTTAAAAATACTTACTAGAAGTATTATTTCTAAAGAAATGGCCCTTTAAACATGAATACTAAAATACAAACCAAAAGTTTCTTGAAAGTATAATTGTCGGGGCAGCTAGGTGGCACAGTGGATAGAGCACCAGCCCTGAAGTCAGGAGGACCTGAGTTCAAATCGGGTCTCAGACACTTAACATTCCCTAGCTGTGTGACCCTGGGCAAGTCACTTAACACCAATTGCCTCAGCAAAAAGCAAAAAAAAAAAAAAAAAAAGTATAATTGTCATAGTAACTTTAGTACAACAGTGACTAGTATAGTCAATTAAAGGTAATTGTCAATCCTTATTAGGCAAAAGTAGTTAATTAATACTCTGGTTAAAGTTCTTAGTCAGGAGATTCTTTTGCAGTAACATGACTTGATTCTATATGAAATACTTGAAAACTAGTTTCTTCAGAAAAGGAATAGTGAATTTGAATTTAGGAATGGTAGAAATCTTGGATGTTCACAGATGCAGTTCACAAAATGAACAATTCTAATTGTTTAAGGGTTTTTTATGTTATAAGTTAGGGCTGCAATAACTTTTGAAACAATTATTTTGTATTAATGTAAGCAGAGGAGTAATCAGTAATGGAATTAGAGTAAAACTTTCTGAAATCATGATTGACTATCATAGTAAATAGAAGAACAGTACTTCAGAACATGTATTGAAATTTTTATGTATCTTTCACATGTGCAATGTCAAACATTATCATTGGCACTTGTCAATCCTGAAGTCTTACATTATTGTTTCTCCTTACACATACTTCCCTCCCAAAAAAATCACCACAGATAAAATAAACTATCTAAGCTTTTGACCTAATTTTTGTTAAAGAACTCCAAAGCACTTAGGAGCACTAGTGTAGAAGAAAAGGAGTGTTTGCAAAAGAGCAAAGAGCTAGTAGCTTATTATTTATTTACAATGAAATACATAATGACAATTTTAGAACTGTCTTTTGGTTTATGGAATCTGGGAATTAAGTCTAATTATGAAGCATAAAATTCTATGTAACTAGCAGTAGCAGTTTTTACATTTTAAAAAATGGATGGCTATTAATTTTGGAATTCTAATAATTTATTTGGTCAGAATAGTTTGGTATAGTAATTTCTTGCTCAAAATTAGCTTTTATGTGCATAACTTTCTACTTATTTTTCTTCCTTCTTTTCCTTCTCTTTCTTTTTTCTTCTTTCTTTTCTTTTTTCTTTCTTTTTTTTACATTGCTGAGAAACACTTAATCATTTTCAATATGCTTGCAAAAGTACAGATGTGGCTAATAAATGTATTAACTTGTTATTTTATTAGATTTTAACAAAATACTAACATTAAAATAAAAGTGGTTTTGTGTTTTTTGAAGAGATATGCTACCTTTGGGAAGGGATGGTAGGATGGTAAATGGACTGTACAGATGAAGTTTCCCTGAAATACAAACTATAGAATTTAAAGAATTAGGGAATTGAAAATACAATTGAAAACATATGGTTAATTATACGCTAAACCATGTATACCATGTTTGATATTAGAAGAAAATCATTTGAATGCTTCAAATACCTGGTAAGTAAGAGTGTTTTGGTAATATTTTAATTATTCCCTAATTATTTAACTAAAAATCATATCTTTTTTTTCTTTTTAAAAATATTTATTTATTTGAAACTTAGATACAAATAGAAAAAAGAAATTGCCATGTCCACATGGCATAAGAACATAAGAAAGGACTCAAAATATGAAAATAAATTTTGATTTCAAGGAAGCTTATATAATGAATACTACACATTATGTTTGGAGCTCTACATCATTTCTTTGCTTTCTTTTAGCTTTTCTTTTGTTCCCTGCTGTACACTTTTTAGTCCTTTTTTCCCCCTTTCTTCACCCCACTCACACTTCCCCAAAGAAGTCTATATTTAAGTGCAGATAAATTTATATATAGATGCAAACATATATGTGTGTATCAATATATATATATATACACATATACACACATATTCATATATATCTATAATCATAAACTAAACATATATATGAAAATATTTTCATATACATTTATATAAAGTCATATTGTGCTTATTTGTCCTCTGTTTCTCTAAAGGTGGATAACATCACCTTTCATAAATCCAAATCTTTTCATATTTTTCTAAATCCACCAACTCATAATTTCCTACACTACAGCAATATTTCAACCTTATACTATCTGTTTTAAATAGTCTGAAACAATATTGATTAATATGGCTGATATATAGTATAGTTTATTTTTCTCTTTTGATTAAATCTATTTTAACTTTAACTTTGTCTGAGATCAATGATTACTACTTCTGCCTTTTTTTCTAATAAATTCTACTCCTGATCATTATTGTTTATGTTTGTGTGTATCTCATTTCCTATTCCTGCTGACTTCTCTACTTTGACTCTACCTGCCACCTTGCCTCGCTATTATTTAACCTACTCCACTCTAGGATATTTCCCTTATCCTCTCCCCTTACCCTTTCTCTCCCTCTTTACCACATTTCCACTAATCTATATGCCTTATCCTATTTCTATTAGTCTACATAACTTTCTATAACCCTCTTATATTCCCTCACCCTTTTATTTCTTTATAAATTCAAAGACTTTTATACTCTCTAGATATATATGTATTATTCTCTCAAACCCATTCCCAGTGAATAGGATTCCAGAACTATCAGCCCTCTTCTCCCATCTAATTCCTCTGTGTCAGTTGTTGCTTTTGTACCTCATTCATATAACCTAATTATTCTTTTTCTCTTTTCCTACAGTTTTGCTTTTTAAAATCACATTATACTCAGCTCTAACCTAATCTTTCTTTCAAACTACATACTTACTAATGACAATCTTAGACATATGACTTACATTTTCATGTGTAAAACATACAATTTTTGTCCTTATTGAGCCCCTTGAAATTAATCTTTTATATTTACTTTGTATTTCTCTTGGATTTTATATGCCAAATATTTTATTAAATTCATATCTTTTTGCAACAAAATCCTGAAAGTCTGAGAGTTCATTGAAAATTATTTTTTATTTTTAGAATTATGCTTAACTTTGCAAAGTGTGGTATTTATGGCTGTAACCCTAGTTCTTTCACAAAATCCCATTATTAGATAACATGTTTTATTTGTTTGCATTACTTTATCATATAATACAAGATGATAGGAAGGAGTCCCTTATTTTCACTTCATAAGTACCATTAATAAGTTTCAAAATTAATAATTGCATTGAGAAAGACTGTCCTGATAAAGGAAGTTTCAATTCTGGGAGGGGAGTGGAGGAAATAATCAAATATATTACTGCATATAAATAAAGCTTAAAATCTCATGACTCCAAATACACATTTATATTTAAACCTCTATGCAAAATATTCTAACTCTAGATTTCTTATCTTTTTTTTCCTGAGAAAAATCATTGAATAATCATTTTTAAATGAATTTTAACATTTTTGAAATAACATAAGCATGTAAATAAGCTTAATCACATTTTTATAAGGTCTTAGCAATTCATTTTATTGCTTCAGTTATCACCACCTAAGTACCCCCCCCCCCAAATCCGACGAGGTTATCCAACATTAAAGCAGTCTTTTTTATCTATGGAAAAGTGGATTGAAAAATATAAATTATGCTTAAATTTCTGGGTCACATTTTCCAGTCTTCTTACAGCTTACTATTCTCTGTGTACTCTGTGATCCAGTAACAATGACCTCTTTGCAGTTTCTCATCCACAACATTCCATTTCCAGAGAATAGGTTTTTTCAATTGGCTGTCTCCCATGACTCCATCTCTCCTCTGAAACTCTCTGCTGTTCTTGATTTCCTATAAATTTCAGTTAAAATCCCATCTTTTGCAAAAAAAGTTTTTCTCAGTCCTCCTTAATCTTAGTTCCTTCCTTCTCAAACTACCTCCAATTTATCCTGTATATATCTTCTTTATACATAATTATTTGCATGTTGTCTGAGCAGGGACTATTTTTGCCTTTGTTTTTAATCCAGTGTTTAGCACAGTGCCTGAGACATAGTAGTGCTTACTAAATTAATTAGGTCACTGACTGCATTAGATTTTACTCTAAATAGCAATCAAATAAATTAATCACATTGTACTGTAAGAAATGATAATAGGTATACCTTCAGCAAAATCTACAAAGAATTATATGAATTGATGCAAAGTGATATGAGCAGAACCAGAAGAATATATAACAATATTGTTAAAACAAATTTGAAAAACTGAAAACCTCTGATCAATGCAATGAAAAACCAAGATTCCAGAGGACAAATTAGAAAAAGTGCCTGACATAGTAGTTTCTTTAAAAATGCTTATTTACTGACTTTGTTGATTAACATATTTAGGCTTATGTTTTGTTTTGGCCATGGCTAATATGAGAATTTATTTTGCTTGAATATACATGTCTAATTAGCTTTTTTTTCTTGCTTTGTCAATGGGAGACTAAAAGAATGGAAAGAGTAGAGAGGAGGAAAAAAAATCTTAACTAAAAGTGATGACAATGACGATGATAACATTTATATGATACTTATATGCCAGGCACTTTGCTAAGAGCTTTATAAATATTACTACATTTCAATCCTCACAACAACAGTAGGAGGTACATGTTATTATTGCTACCTTTTTACATTTGAGGAAACTGAGGAAGATAGAGGTTAGATGTCTTGCCCAGGGTCACATAGCTAGTATGTGTCTGAGGTAAAATTTGACCTTAATTTGAATTCAAAGCTCTATGACTTCAGGCCCAGAGCACTATCCACTGTACTATCTAGCTGGATCTAAAATAAAATAAAAATAACTTGGAAAAAATGTTTTTAAAGTATTTGAAGCCAAAGACTGATTTTACAAAAGTCTGAAAAGATTTACACGTACTGATGCTGTATGAAGCAAGCAGAACCAATTGTGATAGAGTTGGCTCTTTTCAACAATATGGTGATTTAAAGCAATTCCAATAGATTTGGGAAGGAAAATCCCATCTATATTCAAAGAGAGAACTGTGGAGACTGAAGATGGATCAAATAGTAGCATTTTCACCTTCTTTTTGTTGTTGTTTGTTTTTTCCTTCTCATGGTTTTTTCCCTTTTGGTATGTTTTTTGTTTTGTTTTGTTTTGTTTTATTATTTTTTTTTTGCACAATGTGACAAATTTTGAAAGATGTTTAAAAGAATTGCACATATTTAACCTATATCAGATTACTTGCTGTTTTGGGAAGAAGGGATCTAAGGGAGGGAGGCAGAAACATTTAGAACATGAAGTCTTTTTTCAACATTTATTTTTTCCTATTTTCTATAGCAATTGGGGTTAAGTGACTTGCCCAGGGTCACACAGCTAGGAAGTGTCTGAGACCAGATTTGAACTCAGGTCCTCCTGACTTCAGGGCTGGTGCTCTATCCACTGCGCCACCTAGCTGCCCCCAAACATGAAGTCTTACAAAAATGAATGTTGAAAACTATCTGTACATGTATTTGGAAAAATAAAATACTATTGCAAATTTTTTAAAAGTATTTGAAGCCAAATATAATGATTGTGTGATTATGCCTAGCAACTAGTGAAGATAGAAAGGTACATAGACAGATAAATAATAGATTGATCTAAATATATCTTTTTCTCTAAAAGAATTAAGTATATATATATATATATACTTATATTTTAAAATCTTTGTCCAGCTTTTAGAAACTCTATAACTGTCACTAAAAAAACTAATATGATTTTCATCATGAATAAAGATATTCCTTAACATAGATCATATTTTTGCAAACTTTGTCATTATGTAGATCTAAGTCATACACATAACTTCTATACGATCCCCATGTTTCATGATATAGGTTATTTGGAATCCTCAGATCAATTTTTAAAACTAATCCATTTATTCTGGAGGAGAAAGGATAAAAATCCAAGTTGATCTGAGGATGATTTCAAGGAAGAAAATAACCATTATAAACCAGCTGTTGGATTAAAAAGATGGTTATAACAGCATTATAATATAAAGCAATTTTTGAAAATTATCATGTATATAAACTCAAAAATATGATTGAGAGTTAATCAAAAAATGAAAATAAAGAAGAGATACAATGGAAAGCTCTGGATTTGGAGTCAAAGGGCATGGATTGAAATTTTGGCTTTGCAAATTACTACCTTACCCTCTCAATTGCAAGAAGTGCAATAAATAAATAAATGAAAAGAGTGGTTTAATGATCACTAAAATCCCTTTTGGGATTCAAATTTGATTCAAATTTATGATAATATAATGAAAAATGGATATTAAGAATTTGGTAATAATGAAGTTTTCCCTTAAAAAAAGTTCATTTCATTAAAAGTAGTTATCCATTATCATTCTAACAGACACTAAAATACAAATACAAGAATGAAGAGCAACATAAAAAATAACATAAATGAACAATGATGAAAGACTAAGCAAGGATATATGTCTTAATTCAAATATGGGAGAATGATACAGTATCTCCTCTGAACCCTATCACCAGTATTCACAGAAGAAGCTCAATTATAAAAGGCCTGGAAGTGGTTCTGTTATGTCTGAATGATTTTAAGGGGGAAAAGGGAAGGAGAGAAGAATGTGCTGGGTTGGAGGAGGGAAGAAGGGAAAGAAAGAATAGGGGAAGTATCTCATATAGTGAGAATGCTCAAGTAGATATCTATATATACAAGAAGGAAGGGATGCCAAATAGAAGTCGACATCCACCCTTATCTGAACTGTCAAAAAAAAAAGAATACACACATACACACACATGAGTTGTATATAAAAATATATTTCACTTAACAATGAAAGAGGAAGAAAAAGAAATTAAATGGAAGGTAAGCTAAAAGAGGGATTATGAAACAATAAATTCTAAGGATGTGCAAAACTATAGTTCCTTTTGAGCTGGGGTCACCAGAAAAGCAACAATTTCCATGAATCTTAGAGGGAACCTCGTAGGTGACTACTATTAATGTACCTCATAAACGTTCTTCCTGTTAAAATCATCCAGGAAACTAAAAAAAAAATCTTATCAGAGTATATGGAGTCAAAATGGTAGAATAAAGATTCTCCAAGTCTTCCCCTGAACCTCTCCAAATTCCTTTAAATAATTAATCTAAACAAATTTTAGAGTATCAGAACACATAAAAAGATGTAATGGAACATTTTTTCCAGGCAAAGACAACTTAAAAGGTCAGCAGGAAAGGTCTGTGTACCAGGGTGGGAGTCCATTGTATAGTCACAGTACAGGCCATGCCCAGCCCCAGCCCTGGTGCCAGCAATTAGGAATGAGGCTTGGGGGTCTCTGCATCAGCAACAGTACTGGCAGTTTTCAGATCTCCAGGCTAGAGACACCAAAGACAACTTGGAAGGTCAGCAAGAAAGACTTGTCAGTAGATGAGAGGGCTTTGGGGAAACCAGCAAACTAAGAGTGGGCATGGGTGGTAATGGCAGCAGCAGCTTTAAGAGGCCTCAGGTCAAAGATCCCTTTTCTAGAATTAAGAAAAGACTCTGTTGCTTAAGCACACTAAAACTTACAGCTTCGGTGGAATAAGGTCACTCCTCACAGTTCTAGGGCAGAAAAAAAGTGCTTGTGGTTAGTATAGTTTTGTCATTCATTCTCCATTTTACAGTAGAGGGGAATAGGAGAATAGGAGGGGGAATGAATGAACCTTACTGTCATTAGAATTGGCTCAAAAAGGAAATAACATATATATATTCAATATGGGCATAGAATTCTATCTAATCCCACAGGAATGTATTGAGGAATGAATTGAAAAACTGTTAAAGAGGAGAACAAAAGGAGTGGAGGGCTGGTAATGCTAGAATCTTACTCCCATTAAAATTAGTTTAAAAAGGAACAATATAAATCTAGAAGGTTATGTCTTCTCATCTTACAAAGAAATAGTTATGCAAGTGGATAGGAAAAAGGAGGGACTCTTAATAGGTCATGCAAATAAGAAATAAGAGGGCAAGTGTTAGGGCCCAGAGGTCAGAGACCCTGATAAGAAGTTTGTGTTGAAGGTATTATGTGCAGTTCCCCTGACAAACATGAGACCCGGGACATGCTGAGGTTACTGACAATGGCTCAGATAGAAGAGCAATTCACAGTGATCTAAAAATAGGCTTGCCTGAGATGTTGCTCTGTTATCAGGATGTGAGCTCCACGATCTTTCTGACCCACTCATGTCAGCACAAAGATAATTCCTAGAAGTTGAGTGGGCAAGGGGAATAAAAGGAGGGACTAAAGACAGTGGAGCAGGCTGGCTGAGGAAAGTGCCTCAATAAAGAGCATCTTGATTTTATCTTCTGGCTTGTTATTCTCCTTGGGGAACACACAGGTCGTGTCTGGATGCACACCCTGAAGCTCGGGAGGAGGTAAGACCTGGCTGCTCTCAGGTATAATCTGGCAGGCAAGGAGATAAATTGAAAGAGGAATTCTTAGAAGGGATTTGGAAAAGGGATACAGTGCTGAGTAGCAAATTAGACTGTTTAGGAGGGATAGAAAAAAAGAGAGGTAAAGGTGGAAAAACAGTGAAGGAAAATAGGATGGAAGAAAATGCACAGTTAGTAATCATTATTGCAAATGTGAATGAAATGAATTCACCCATAAAATAGAAATGGATAGTAGGATGGGTAAAAAACCAGAATCCAACAATATTTATAAGAAACACATTTTAAAATAAAAGATACATGTAGAGTAAACATAAAGGGCTGGAGAAAAAAGTATTATGCCTCAGCTGATTGTACATTGCATTGTACATGCAACAACAACAACAAAAAAGGCAGATTTAGCAATCATGATCTCATACAAAGTTAAAGCTAAAAGAGATTTAATTAAAAGAGACAAACAGGAAAATTGTATTATGATATAAGGTACAAGGTATAAGATAATGAAGTAATATCAATAGTAAACCTATATGCACCAAATACTATAGTGTCCAAATATTTAAAGGAAAAGCTAACTAAATTATAGGTGAAAATTGATATCAAAACTATAATAAAACTTTTCCTCTCAGATTTAGATAAATCTAACCAAAAAAAAAAGTAAGAAGTCAAGGAGATTTATAGAATCTTAAATAAGTTAGATATGATATATATCTGGCGATGATTGAGTGGGAAAAGAAAAGAATATACCTTTGTCTCATACCTTTTATCTTTACAAAAATTTCCCATATATTATGACATAAAATTCAAATGAAGAAAAACAGGAATAATAAATGCATTTTATATCAATATAAAAAAATCTATTTAATAAGGTACCATGGAAAGACATTAAAAACTAGACTAGATTAAAAACTAAATAACTAAATCTTGAAGAATAAGTGGTTAAAGAACAAATCACTGAAACAATAAATCATTTTATTGAAGAGAACAATAATAATGAGAAACCATATCAAAACCTTTGGGATACAGCAAAAGCAGTAGAAGAAAATTTTTATCTCAAAATGCTCACATCATTAAAATAAAAAGCAGACCAATCATTTAGTGTGCAATTTTAAAAAGAACTAGAAAAAAAATGTTAAATCCTTGATAAAGAACAAATCAGAAATCTTCAAAATCAAAAGTAAAATTAATAAAATTAAATTAAGAAAGCCATTTAATAAATATAACTAGAATTTGGTTTTATTTTTAAAAATAAAATAGGCTATTGGTTAATATGACTTTTAAAGAGAAAGTAGAAAAACAAATCTCTAGTATTAAAAATGGAAACAGTGAATATACCACAAGTGACTGTGAAATCAAAGCAATTTATATGGCAATAAATTAAAAAATTTAACTGAAATGGAAAAATACTATATGGCAATAAATTTAAAAATTTAACTGAAATGGAAAAATACTTAGAAAAATATAAACTGCTTTGATTAAGAGAAGAAAGAATAGAATATCTAAATGAAGCTATCTTAGAAAAAGAAATTGAATCAGTCATAAATGAGCTTTCTAAGAAAAAAAGCATCAGGACCAGATGGATTCGCAACTGAATTCTACTAAATATTTAAACAACACTTAATTCCAATACTAAATAAACAATTTGGGAAAATAGGCAAAGAAGGAGTCCTACCAAACTTTTTTTATGAAAAAAAAAATATATGATGCTGTTATTTAAACCAAAAAGAGCCAAAACAGAGGAAGAAAATTATAGAACAATTTCAATGTTGAATATTCATGCAAAAATCATAAGTAAAATATTAGCAAAGAGATTACAGCAATTTATCACCAAGATAATACACTATGACCAAAAGCATGTTAAATCAGGAATACAGGGCTGGTTCAATATCAGAAAAATTATCAGCATAATTGATCATGCCAATAACAAAGGTAACAAATCATATAAATATCTCAATAGATGCAGAAAAAAGCCTTTCACAAAATAATGGCAGCCATTCCTAATAAAAATACTGGAGAACATAGAAATAAATGAAGATTTCCTTAAAATGATAAGTAGCACAATTTGGAATTATGCCCAAAGGGCTATCAAAATGTGCACACCCTTTGATCCCGCAGTGTTTCTACTGGACTTATATCCTGAAGTGATCATAAAGGAGGGAAAGGGACCCACACATACAATAATGTCTGTGGCAGCCCTTTTTGTAGTGGCAAGAAACTGGAAACTAAGTGGATGCCCATCAGCTGGAGAATGGTTGAATAAGTTATGATAGATGAGTGCTATGGGATATTATTGTTCTATAAGAAATGATCAGCAGGATTATTTCAGAGAGACTGGAGAGACTTGCATGAATTGATGTTAAGTGAAATGAGCAGAACCAAGAGATCATTGTACGTGGCAACAGCAAGATTATATAATGATCAATTCTGATGGAGTGTGGCTCTTTTCAATAATGAGATGATTCAGGCCAAATCCAATGATCTGGTGATGAAGAGAGCCATATACATCCAGAGAGAGGACTGTGGGTACTGAGTGTGGATCACAACATAGCATTTTCACTCTTTTTGTTGTTGTTTTCTTGCATTTTGTCTTCTTTCTCATTTTTTTCCTTTTTGATCTGATTTTTTTTATGCAGCAAGATAATTATATAAATATGTATACATATATTGGATTTAACATATATTTTAAGATGTTTAACATATATTGGATTACTTGCCATCTAGGGGAGGGAGGGGAAATTTGGAATACAAGGTTTTGCAAGGGTCAATGTTGAAAAATTATGCATGTATATGTTTTGAAAATAAAAAACTTTAATAATAATAATATAAAAGAATACTGGATTTAGACCAAGGTTAAAAAAAATCATAAGTAGTATGGGGATAACCTAGAAGCCTTCCCAATAAGATCAGGATGAAACAAGCATGCTCATTATCACCACTATTATTCAATATTGTACTAGATATGTTAGCTTTAACAATAAAAAAAGAAAAGAAAATTGAAGGAATAAGAATGAGCAATCAGAAAACAAAATTATTACTCTGCAGATATGATGGTATGCTTAGAGAATTCTATAGAATCAACTAAAAAACTACTTGAAACAATTAACAACTTTATCGTAGTTGCAAGATATAAAATAAAGCCACATAAATCATTGGCATTCTATATATTACCAACAAAGCCCAACAGTAAGAGATAAAAGAGATATTTCATTTAAAATAACTGTAGGCAATATAAAATATTTGTGAATCTGCCTGCCAAGACAAACCCAGAAGCTATATATAAACATAATTACAAAACACTTTTCATACAAATATAGTCAGATATAAATACTTGGGAAAGTATCAATTACTCATGGGTAGGCTGAGCTAATATTAAAAATGACAATTCTACCTAAATTTATCTACTTATTCAGTGCCATACAAGTTGAACTGTTAAAAACTTATTTTATAGAGCTAAAAAACATAATAATGAAATTCTTCTAAAAGAAAGATCAAGAATATCAAGGAAACTAATGGGAAAAAAAAACTCAAAGGAAAGTGACCTACCAATACCAGACCTACAACTATATTATAAAGTGAAAGTCATCAAAATTATTTGGTACAGGCTAAGAAATAGTGTGGTAGATTAGTGGAATAGGTTAGATATATAAGACACTTATATAGAATAAAACTGTCTCTTTTTGCAAACAATATGACAATATTTAAGCAGACAATATTTGGAAAATCCTTGAGATTCAAGTAAAGAGTGACTTGAAACAATTAATTTTAACAAAGTAGTAAGATATAAAATAAACCTAAAAATCATCACCATTTCTATATATCACAAAAATAACCCTGCAAGAGGGGATAGTAAGATATGTCCCCATTTAAAATAAACATAGATATTATAAAATACCAGGGAGTATGCTTACCAAGACAAACCCAGGAATTCCATAAACAGAATTAAAAAAACACTTCTACAATAAAATCAATTTAAGTAATTGGAGAAATATTCATTGCTAGTGGGTAGACAGAGTCAGTATAATAAAAATAACAATTCCATTTAATCTAATTAACTTATTTAGTGCCATCATTCTTAAATTACCACACATAAAAGTTATTGAGCTAGAAAAAGTAATTAAAAATTCATTTGGAAAAACAAAAGATCAAGAATATTAAAGGAATTTATTTTAAAAATTCAAAAGGAGGTTTAGTAGTGCCAGATATTAAATTATATTATGAAGTAGTAATCATCAAAAGCATTTGATACTGGCAAAGAAATAGAAAGGTGGGTCAATGGAATAGAAAAGACATATGATACATACTAGCAAATAAGTGCAGTAATCTTGTTTTTGAAGATGTAAAGACAAGCTTTTAGGCTAAGAATTCACTACTTGCTAAAAAAAAAATTGGAAAAACTGGAAAGCAGTCTGACAAAAATTAGGTATAGACTAGTACATATCATACCTTTTATTAAGATAAGGTCAAAATTGATATATGACCCAAATATAAAGGAAGACATCATAAGTAGATTAGAAGAACATGGAACATATTATATATCGGACTTATGAATAGGAGAATTATTATGAATAAAAAAGAGAATTAGATCATTGTGAAATATAAAATAAATAGCTTTTTTGTTTATTAAAATTTTTATTTATATAATATATGAGTAATTTTTCTACATTGATCTTTGCAAAATTTTCTGTTCCAAATTTTTCCCTCCTTCCCCTTACCCCCTTCCCTAGATGACAAGTAGTCTAATACATGTTAAATATGTTAAAAATATATGATAAATCCAATATGAGTATACGTATCTATACAGTTATCTTGATGCACAAGAAAAATCAGATCTAGAAAAAAAAAAACCTAAGAAGGAAAACAAAATGCAAGGAAATATTCACAGAAAGCATTAGAATGCTGTGTTGTGGTCCACACTCAGGATGTATATGACTTTCTTCATCTCTGAACAATAGGAACTGGTTTGAATCACCTCATTGTTGAAGAGAACCATATCCATCAGAACTGATCATCATATAGTCTTGTTGCTGTGTATAATGTTCTCCTGGTTCTGCTGATTTCACTCAGCATCAGTTCATGCAAGTCTCTCCAGGCCTCTCTGAAATCATCTTGTTGGTTGTTTCTTATAGAACAATAATATAAATAAATAGCTTTGATTGCATTAAATGTAAAAGGTTTTGTACAAACAAAACCAAAGTATTTAAGATTAGAAGGAAAGCAGATAATTGCAAGGGCCTTGGGGAGAGTTAGTGAGAGAATTACATAGATGGGGTATTGAATGTTTGTCAAATTTATAAGAATATGAATCATTCCCCAATTGATGAATGGCCAAAGGATATGGACAAGTAGTTTTTGGATGAAGAAAGCAAAGATATCCATATAGTCATATGGAAAAATCATACTCTAAATCTTTATTGATTTAAAGAAATACAAAGTAATAATAATGTGAGATATCATCTCATAGCTATTAGATTTGTTAAAATGACAAATGTTGGAGGGGGTGTGGAAAAATTGGGACATTAATATATTGTTGGTGGAACCGATCCAACCATTTTGGAGAACGATCTAGAACAATGCCAGAAGAGTTATAAAACTATATATACCCCTTGATCCAGCAATGCCATTATTAGGTCTGTTTTCTAAAGTTATCATGAAAAAATGAAAAGAACCTATATGACCTTAAATATTTATTACAGATCTTTGTGACAGCAAAGAATTGGAAATTAAGGATATGTTCATCCATTGGGGAAGGGATAACAAGCTGTGATAAATGATAGTGATGAAATGGTTGATTGTTGTCCTTCATTTTCTAAGGAGACATCAAAAAGACACTACTATGTTAGAGTCAAGGTACGGTGTGTCCAATTGTGGCTGGTCAAACCAATATAACCACAGAAAGCTCTACCATGGGCTGAGCACAAATAGTCCACAAGAACATTTGGAGTATAAATGCCTCTAAATTTGTGCATCTCACATTTCTTTTAAGCTACAGCAATTTCTGCTTTGCTCATAGAGCACAGTATCTTCTTCAATGCAGGCATGCCATAATGAGCAGTCCCTTGCCAGTATCTCCTATGTCACTCAATCAGTTCCAGAGTTCTTCAGAGAGACTTTGAGAATGTCCTTGTATTGCTTCTTCTGACCTCCATGTGAGTGCACTCCTTGTATGCCTTGTCCATATAATAGTCTTTTAGGCAAACACATATTTGACATTTGAACAACATAGCCAACTCTTTGGAATTTCATTCTCTGCAGTAGAGTTTAAATAATTGGCAGTGTAGTTAAAGAAAGGACCACAGTCTTTAGTTCATTATCTTGTCACGTGATCTTCAGAATCTTCCTAAGACAATTCAGATGAAAGTGTTCTAGTTTCCTGGCATGGCACTGTGTATGTTGTTCAGGTTTCACAAGCATATAACAATGAGATCAGCACAATGCTTTCTAGACCTTCAGTTTGGTAAGTAGTCTTTGCTGTTCCACATTTTCTTTCAGAGCCTACCAAACACTGAGCTAACTCTGGTGATGTATGTGTCAATCTTATCATCTATATATGGACATCTCTGGAAAGTATATCAGAAAAGTAAATGAACTTATCCACAACATTTAATATTACATATGCTGTAACCAGTGGGGTGGAACTGGCTGGTGGAAAACTTCTTCCTCCATTTTAGTCTTGGCTTATAGCCTTTCAAGTTAAATAATTTATCATTAGTGAAACAGGTGATTTTGATGTTCTTTTTGTCCTTATGGAAGGTGTCTGACAATGTCACTAAAAACACCATGCTAAAAAGCATGGGAGCAAGCACACAGCCTTGCCTGATCCCATTGGTGACTGTAAAAGCAGAACACCATCCATTATTCAGAACCTGTAAAAACATGTCATCATGATACTAATGTACAATGGTGATCAATTTGCGGAGCCAAGATGGTGGAATGAAGACACAACTCTTTGTGTCCTCCTCTGACCTTCTCTCAAACCAAAAACAGATTAAGCCTCTGAACTGATTTTTATGTCAAAGAACCCACAAATATTTGGACTACAAAACATTCCTTGCAGAAGGTACCTTTGAAAAACTCCACAGTAGGTCTGTTTCAGACGGGCAAGGGGTCAGGCAGTTTGCTGGGCACAGCTCCGAAAGACAGGGCAGGAAGTTGGGTGGGACTCAGAGTGGCAGATTCTAAACACCTGGGAAGTGTATGAGACTCTTGGAATACTCAGCCCTGATTGCAGGCAGGTGCTCTGGCAAGTCTGCCTTTTGTAAAAGGCAGTTTGTAACCCATTACAAATGCAGATCCCAGCCCAGAGAGCCCATCACAGGAAGTTAATTAGCTGAATTGCCCCAGGGAAAATTACCATAGACACTGCTTCTCTGCTTTATACAGACCACCAAGCTTTAAAAAATGAGTAAGAAACAGAAAAGAGCTCTCACCATAGACAACTTTTATGGAGAGAAAGAAAGGCAGACCCCAGAACCTGAGGTTCCTATAGGCAAATCAACTCCAGAGGAAACCAAAAGGAGACATGAGCTGATCTCCTTTTCATAAGGCTTTCCTGGAAGATTGCATAAAGAATCTCAAAAGAGAGTTAGATGAAAAATGGGGAAATGAATTGAGATCATTGCAAAAAGGATATAATGCCCTCCAAAAGACATATGATAAAGACACCAATTCACTGAAAAGCAAAATTGGTGAATTGGAAAAAGTCTGCAATGAACAAATAAATTTAATTGGCCAGTTACAAAAGGATCTTAAAAAGGTAACTGAAGAAAATAATACTTTAAAAATTAGAATTGAACAAACGCAAGTGAATGACTCAATAAGACTTCAAGAATCAGTCAAACAAAAACAAAAAATATGAAAAAAATAGAAGAAAATAGGAAATGTCTCCTAGGAAAAACAACTGACTTTGAAAATAGATTTAGGAGAGACAATCTAAGGATTATTGGACTTCCTGAAAGCCATGATGAAAAAAAGAATCTAAACACTATCTTCCAGGAAATCTTGAAAGAAAACTGCCCTGATCTTTTAGAATCAGAAGGCAAAATCACCATCGAAAGAATTCACCAATCACCTCCTGAAAGAGACCCCAAAATTAAATCCCCAAGGAATATCGTGGCTAAATTTCAGGATTATTGCACCAAGGAAAAGATATTGCTTACAGCTAGAAAGAAACAATTCAAATACCAAGGAACTGTAATTAGAATCACACAAGATATGTCAGCCTCCACATTGAAGGATCAAAGGGCCTGGAACCAGATATTCAGAAAGGCCAAGGAACTTGGATTACAGCCAAGAATAACCTATCCAGCTAAAATGAGCATTATTTTCCAGGGAAGAAGATGGACATTTAATGATATAGGTGAATTTCACCTATTTCTAATGAAAAGACCAGATCTGAACAAAAAATTTGATCTCCAAATAAAGAACTCAAGAGAAGCATAAAAAGGTAAAAAGGAAAGAACTCTTGAGAACTATACTTCTACTATGGGTATACTTAAAAAATGAGGATATAATTTGATATTACTTTGATAATATGAAAAAAAACTAGAGATGGAAAGGCTATCATACTAGGAAAAAGAGGGAAAACATGATGAAATACGGTTTAAAAAAAGGAGGTAAAAATAAGGTAAAATCTCATGAAGAGGCAAAGAAAACCTAATATAATTGAGGGAAAGAAGGGAGGGAGATGAGCATTGTGTAAATCTTACTCTCATCAGACTGGGCGCTAAAAGAGTATGTCAGACACATTTGGTTTCACAGAAAAACTTGTCCTTCCGCATAGGGAAGTGGGAGGGAAAGCAGGAAAAGAAATGGATAGACCAATAGAAGGGAAAATAGGAGAATCAGGAGAAATGAATAAAAGAGGGGGAAAGGCCTTTAAAGGGGGAGGACTCTTTCAGGGAGGTGGTCATCAAAAGCAAAATACTGGAGAGGGAGGAAGAGAGAAAGGAGAAAGGAAAGAGAAAAACATAACTTGGGTAAATAAGATGGCAGGAAATACAGAATTAATTATTTTAACTGTGAATGTGAATGAGATGAACTCTCCCATAAAGCAGAAGCAGATAGCAGACTGGACTAAAAAATGGAATCCAACAATATGTTGTTTACCAGAAACACATCTAAAACACAGAGATACATATAGGGTGAAGGTAAAAGGCTGGAGCAGAATCTATTATGCTTCAGGTGAACAAAAAAAAAAAAAAAAAAGCAGGGATAGCAATCCTGATAGATCTAATCAAAAGAGATAAGAAAGGAAACTATACTTTACTAAAGGGTACCATAAATAATGTAGCAATATCAATACTAAATATATATGCACCAAGTGGTATAGCATACAAATTCCTAGAGGAGAAGTTAAGAGAGATGCAAGAAGAAATAGACAGCAAAAACTATACTAGTGGGGGATCTCAACCTTGCTCTCTGAGAATTAGATAAATCAAACCACAAAATAAATAAGAAAGAAATTAAGGAGGTAAACAAACTGTTAGAAAAGTTAGGTATGATAGATCTTTGGAGAAAATTGAATGGGGACAGTAGGGAGTTTACTTTTTTGTCTGAGGTTCGTGGAACTTATACAAAAATTGACCATGTGTTAGGGCATAAAAACCTCAAAATCAAATGCAGAAAGGCAGAAATAGTAAATGCATCTTTTTCAGATCAGATCACATGCAATATAAGGCCAGGAGAAAATAGACCAAAAGTTAATTGGAAATTAAATAATCTAGTTCTGAAGAATGAATGGGTGAAAGAGCAAACCATAGACACATTCAATAATTTCATCTAGGAGAATGACAATAATGAGACAACATACCAAAATTTGTGGGATACAGCCAAAGCGGTTATAAGGGGTAATTCTATATCTCTAGATGCTTACTTGCATAAAATAGAGAAAAAGAAGATCAATGAGTTGGGATTACTATTAAAAAAACTAGAAAAAGAACACATTAAAAACCCTCAATTAAATACCATTTTGGATATTCTGAAAATAAAAGGGGAGACTAATAAAATTGAAAATAAAAAAATTATTGAATTAATAAATAAAACTAAGAGTTGGTTTTATGAAAAAACCAACAAAGTAGATAAACCTTTAGTTAATTTGATTAGAAAAAGGAAAGAAGAAAATCAAATTGTTAATCTCAAAAATGATAAGGGAGAACTTTCCTCCAATGAAGAGGAAATTAGAGTAATAATTAGGAATTACTTTGCCCAACTTTATGCCAATAAATTTGATAATATAAATGAAATGGAGGAATATTTACAAAAATATAGATTGTCCAGGTTAACAGAAAAGGAAATAAATTATTTAAATAGCCCCATTTTAGAAAAAGAAATAGAACAAGCTATTAATCAACTCCCTAAGAAAAAATCTCCAGGGCTAGATGGATTTACATGTGAATTCTACCAAACATTCAAAGAACAATTAATTCCAATACTATATAAACTATTTGAAAAAATAAGGAAAGAAGGTATACTAACAAATTCCTTCTATGATACAGATATGGTGCTGATAGCTAAACCAGATAGGGTGAAAACAGAGAAAGAAAACTGTAGACCAATTTCCCTAATGAATATTGATGCAAAAATCTTAAATAAGATATTAGCAATGAGATTACAGAAAGTCATCCCCAGGATAATACACTATGACCAAGTAGGATTTATACCAAGAATGCAGGGCTGTTTCAATATTAGGAAAACTATCAGCATAATCAATGATATTAATAACCAAACTAACAAAAATCATATGATTATCTCAATAGATGCAGAAAAAGCTTTTGATAAAATCCAACACCCATTCCTATTAAAAACACTAGAGAGTAGAGGAATAAATGGGCTTTTCCTTAAAATGATTAGTAGTATCTACTTAAAACCATCAGCAAGTATCATATGTAATGGAGACAAACTAGAACCATTCCCAATAAGATCAGGAGTGAAACAAGGCTGCCCACTGTCACCATTACTATTTAATATTGTATTAGAAATGTTAGCTTTGGCAATGAGAAGAAAAAGGGATTTAAAGGAATTAGAGTAGGTAGTGAGCAAACCAAATTATCACTCTTTGCTGATATGATGGTATACTTAGAGAACCCTAGACTTACTGAAAAACTACTAGAAACAAGTCACAATTTCAGCAAAGTTGCAGGATTCAAAATAAATCCACATAAATCATCAGCATTTTTATATATGACCAACAAAGTTCAGCAGCAAGAGATACAAAAAGAAATTACATTCAAAATAACTGGTGATAGGATAAAATATTTGGGAATCTATCTGCTAAGGAAAAGTCATGAACTATATGAACTAAACTACAAAACACTTTCCACACAAATAAAGTCAGATCTAGTCAATTGGAAAAACATCAAGTGCTCATGGATAGGCTGAGCGAATATAATAAAAATGACACTACTACCCAAACTAATTTATTTATTTAGTGCCATGCCAATCAAACTCCCAAGAAACTATTTTACAGATCTAGAAAAAATAGTAGCAAAGTTCATTTGGAAGAACAAAAGGTCAAGAATTTAAAGGGAATTAATGAAAAAAAAAAAAAAAGGCTGATGAAGGTGGCCTTGCTGTACCAGATCTAAAACTATACTATAAAACAGCAGTCATCAAAACCATTTGATACTGTCTAAGAAATAGAGTAGTCGATCAGTGGCATAGGATAGGATCACAGGACAAACTAGGTAATAACTATAGCAATTTAGTGTTTGATAAACCCAAAGACCCCAGATTCTGGGATAAGTACTCACCATTCGACAAAAATTGCTGGGAAAATTGGAAACTACTGTGGAAGAAATTAGGGCTTGACCCACACTTAACACCACATACCAAGATTCATGATTTAGATATAAAGAGTGATATTATAAGCAAATTAGAGGAACATAGGATAGTTTATCTCTCAGACCTGTGGAAAAGGAAGGAATTTGTGTCCAAAGAAGAATTGGAACTCTTAATTGAACACCAGATAGATAATTTTGACAATATTAAGTTAAAAAGGTTTTGTACAAACAAAACTAATGTAGACAAGATTAGGAGGGAAGCAATAAATTGGGAAATCATTTTTACATTTAATTGTTCTGATAAAGATCTCATTTCTAAAATATATAGAGAATTGTCTCATATTTATAAGAATTCAAGCCATTCTCCAATGGATAAATGGTCAAAGGATATGAACAGATAATTTTCAGATGATGAAATTAAAACTATTTCTAGTCATATGAAAAGGTGCTCTAAATCACTATTGATCAGAGAAATGCAAATTAAGACAACTTTGAGGTCCCACTACATACCTGTCAAATTGGCTAAGATGATAGGAAAAGATAATGACAAATGTTGGAGGGGATATGGGAAAATTGGGACACTGATACATCGTTGGTGGAATTGTGAACGGATCCAGCCATTCTGGAGAGCAATTTGGAACTATGCTCAAAAAGTTATCAAACTGTGCATACCCTTTGACCCAGCAGTGTTTCTATTGGGCCTATATCCCAAAGAGATCTTAGAGGAAGGAAAGGGCCCCACATGTGCAAGAATGTTTGTGGCAGCCCTTTTTGTAGTGGCTAGAAACTGGAAGCTGAATGGATGCCCATCAATTGGAGAATGGCTGAATAAATTATGGTATATGAATCTTATGGAATATTATTGTTCTGTAAGAAACGACCAGCAGGATGATTTCAGAGAGGCCTGGAGAGACTTGCATGAACTGATGCTGAGCAGAACCAGGAGATCATTATACACGGCAACAAGAAGACTATACGATGATCAATTCTGATGGACATGGCTCTCTTCAACAATGAAATGTTTCAAAGAAGTTCCAATTGTTCAGTGAAGAAAGCCATATACACCCAGAGAGAGGGATATGAAATGTGGACTACAACATAACATTTCCATGCTCTCTATTGATGTTTGCTTGCATTGTGTTTCCTTTCTCAGATTTTTTTTTCTTGTAGATACGATTTTTCTTGCACAGCAAGATAAATGGGGAAATATGTATACATATATTTGATTTGTCAAGTATTTTAACATAATTAACATGTTTTGGACTTCCTGCCATCTAGGAGAGGGGAAGGGACTAGGGGGGAAAATTTGTAACGGAAAGCTTTGTAAGGGTCAGTGTTGAAGAACTACCCACACATATGCAAATAAAAAGCTTTAATTAAAAAAATAGTGATCAATTTCTCTATGCAACCAATTTTGACATAATTTTTCACAAGCCCTCACAACTGACAGCATTAAAAACCTTGGTCAGATTGACAAATTTTGTGTATAGACCTTTGTTCTACTCCTGGAATTTCTTTTGAAGTTCTTGAGCAACAAACATCATATTGATCAGACTTCAACCCTTTCTGAAGCCACGGGGGCTCTCAAGTGATGACCATCTTCCAGGTGAAGGATCAACCTATTAAGGAGCCAACAATGACTGTCACTGTGTCATAGAACAATTGCTTTTTCCCTTATAGAGTTGGACAATGAAGCCATCCTGTTCTTGCCATATAATCTAGAAGATTTCAGTTAAATTTGTATGAATGGTGGATCTCTTATTTTATAAATCTCACTAGAATACAAGCAACATTGGGCTCTCTACCATACTAGAATTTTTGAATGCCATCCAGAGCCTCTTCTTCAGTTGGAAGTTCAGTTAAAGTAGGATTAACTTCAAACTGAGCTTGAGCAGTAGTTGTGGATGGTACATTGAAAACAATATGGAAGGGTTCAGTCCATCTCTCCAGGATCATGTCCTTATCACTAATCAACATGACTCTATCAACACTGAGTAACTCATGTGCATTATAGGTCTTTAACCTATAAATAGTCTTCAGGGAATCATAAAAGGACTTTGGATTGTTACTATCAGCATAAAATTGAATTTCATCTGCCTTCTTGTTGAGCCAAGAATCCTGAATCTTTCTTGAGCTTTCTTTGCCCTTTAATTTTGATGGAGTTAATCTAAGTTTGAGATGTATGAATTATCTTATTGGTAAACCCTGTAGAGTTCTAAGTTTTCATTTAACAACTTCTGAATTTCCCATCATTTTTGTCAAATCAGTCTTGATGTTTGAGAAACTTCTGTCGTAGATGAGTAAATGCAGTCCTGTACTGCATTTCTCTAAATCTCTGAAAGCTGCTCTCTCCTTTTCTGCTCCACTTTTTCCAACCATGTGTTGACTCATTATTCCCTCCAAGTCAGCCGGGAACTGTTTCTGCCCAGAGAAGTGCTCTAAACTGTTCACTTTAGGTCTTCTAGTACACATGGCCTTGTCACTCTCATATCCTATCTCTTCTCTTTACAATGACATGATCAATTAAATTTCAATGTTTGCTGTGAGGGTATATCCATAAAGTTTTATTGTGTTTAAGTAAGCAGAGGATAGTATTAGCAATGAGAAGGTTATGAGCTGCATAAGTCTTATTTTAGTAAGTGCTAATTATTCTGACTTCAGTAGCATGGCCTTTATTTGCCAACTTTCTTTCATCCAGAGCTGAATTTGATTCCTTCTGAGTTCTCTCACAAAAAGAGATGTTTGTTTTTCATTTCTACTAGATTCCAAGTTGCCCATAAATGCGTGCATATTTCAGGTACTGATGGTGAGTGAAATAATCTTTATAAAAGTTTGTGAACATTGCGTGTGTGTGTGTGTGTGTGTGTGTGTGTGTGTGTGTGTGTGTGTGTTTGACTGCAGAGGGGAATCATGACCTTCCATATTAAGAAGGCCAGAGTTGGGTGAAGCAGAAAAAATGCTAGGATACCTCTTCTAATTCCTTCCTCACTCTAGGAGGTGAAAGGTATGATCCTTTAAAAAGGCTGCTCAGACACCCAAGATGCTGTCAAATTCCACTGCTGCTTCAATCCATTAAGAAGACAACATCTAACCATGCTCACCTGTGTGCGGGTTGTGACTACAGCTCTCAATATATCCATACCTGCTGCATTATGCCTGTTAGCAAATGACTTCTGAGGTAGGAAAAATAGTAAATGGGTGATGTATTTTGTTTGATGCATAATTTGGATTAAGTGAGGCATAATTGCCAGAGTCATCAGTCTCACTTTCTCTCTGGAACAAATTTTTCTCATCCACCCATTCCCAAGTTTTTACAGTAGACATCCTACTAACTCATTGAGGGGTTTGAGAATCTTAAATTACCCTCAACCTATTTGCTGAAATGATTTACTAGGGTAAGCCCTACACATGCTAGAACTTTTTAGAGCCACAGATAATAGCTGAGTGAATCAAGTGAAAAGCATTGGTAGAAAGCAACCCTGAAAAGGGTTTAACAGCCCTCATGTCAAAGGTAATAGTCCTCTCTAAATCCACCCTATACACCATGGATATGCCCCTATGTGATGGAATACTATAAGGGCTATAAGAAATGATGATCAGATTTAAGAAAAATATGGAAAGACTTGCATGAAATAATGAAGAGTGAAATGACCAAAACCAAGAATATATTGTATATATTTATACAGTAACAGCAAGTTTGAGGAATAACTAGAAACAAGTAAGTTTTTCTGAGGAGCAGAAACACTCAAAGTAACTATAAAGGACCTATGAAAGAACCACCTTTAGAGAAAACTGCTAAAAAGAAGTATGCATAATATGGTTTTATATGCACACATACATGCATGCATGTGTGTGTATGTGTTAAATGGTAACCTTCTCTAGTGTAGAACAGGGAAGGAGTGAGAAAAACAGTTTATAACTTAAAATGGGCCATATAAATAAATTTCAATTTTCTGTTACAAATTTTCCCCCCTAATCCCCACCCTTCCCCTAGATGGCAGGAAATCCAGTACATGTTAATTATTTTAAAATACTTGACAAATTGAATATATGTATACATATTTCCACACTTATCATTGTTGTGCAAGAAAAATAGTTATCTACAAGAAAAAAAATCAGAGAAAGGAAACACAATGCAAGCAAACATCAATAGAGAACATGGAAATGTGTTGTGGTCCACATTTCATATCCCTCTCTCTGGGTGTGTATGGTTTTCTTCACTGACCAAATGGAACTGGTTTGAAACATTTCATTGTTGAAGAGAGCCATATCCATCAGAATTAGTTGTCATATAGTATTGTTGTTGCCGTGTATAATGATCTCCTGGTTCTGCTCATTTCACTCAGAATCAGTTCATACAAGTCTCTCCAGGCCTCTCTGAAATCATCCTGCTAAACGTTTCTTACAGAACAATAATATTTCATAACATTCATATACCATAATTTTTTCAGCCATTCTCTGATTGATGGGTATTCATTCAGTTTCCAGTTTCTAGCCACTACAAAAAGGGCTGCCACAAACATTTTTGCACATGTGGGTCCCTTTCCCTCCTTTAAAGTCTCTTTGGGATATAGGCCCAGTAGAAACACTGCTGGGTCAAAGGGTATGCACAGTTTGATAACTCTTTGAGCATAGTTCCAAATTGCTCTCCAGAATGGTTGGATCCGTTCACAGTTCCACCAACAATGTATCAGTGTCCAGTTTTCCCACATCCCCTCCAACATTCGTCATTATCATTTCCTGTCATTTTAGCCAATCTGACAGGTGTGTAGTGGTACCTCAGAGTTGTCTTAATTTGCATTTCTCTGATCAATAGTTATTTGGAGTACCTTTTCATATGACTAGAAATAGTTTTAATAAATTTCAATTTTTAAAAAAATAAGTTGTAATAAAAGATCCCTCCCTCTCAAAAAACCTGGGGTGCACTTTTCCATGAATGAAAAGACTATATGTTGGACACAAACTTAAAGTACAATGGAAGAGAGATATACATACAAACTTTGTGATCCCATAAGGGATTTTCTTGGCTCACCTTTCTGCTTCCCTTCGAATCTTGGCTGCATTGGTTAGATTTATCTAATTCTGAGGAGGAGTAGGTGAGAAGTCTTTCATAAGTAGAGTTTTACATTCTATTTTTTCCTGTCACAGCTAGAATGAGCATTATCTTCCAGGGAAGAAGATGGTCATTCAATGATATAGGAGAATTTTACCTATTTCTACTGAAAAGACCAGAACTGAACAAAAAATTTGATCTACAAACACAGAACACAAGAGAAACATAAAAAGGTAACAAGAAAAAAAAAAAACTCTTGAGGACTATATTTATGTTACAGATACTTATAGAATGAGGGTTGATTTTATGAATCTATTATTACATTATGATTATGATATGATTACTGTGATTTTATGATTATTGTGATATGATTACTGTGATTTTATGATTATTATGATATGTTTATTGTGATTTTATGATTATTATGATATGATAAACTGAAAAAGAAATTAGAGGTAGAAAAGGGATAACACTGGAAGAAGAGGAAAAGGAGGTAAAATAAGGGAAATTACATCACATGTAGAGGCAAAGAAAACCTACAATGATTGAGGGGAGAAAAGGGAGGGGAATGAGAATTGGGTTAATCTCCATCTCATCAGATTTGGCTCAGAGGGAATAATAGACATACTTATAAGGAAACAGGAGGGAAAGGGGGGAAAAAGGGG
>JAJPUD010010012.1:37089-47104 GCA_023553655.1 Myrmecobius fasciatus
GCAGAGCATCATATCCTTCTTGCAAGATACTGTATCCTTCTTGCACTGATTTCAATTTATTTTCCCATTTATCCTCCAGCTCTCTTTTGAGGTTCTTTATGCAATCTTCCAGAAAGGCCTTTTGAAACGGGGACCAGTGATGGTCCTGGCTGATGTTCTCTGGATTTTTGTCTAAAGAAACCTCTGTATCTGAGGTCGTTTCTTTGCCTTGATAAAAGCTGTCTATGGTGAGAGCTCTCTTTTGCTTCTTCATCATTTTTTTTTTTTTTTTTTAGACAGAGTAGATATCTCTTTAAGGTAGGGGAAAAAAAAACCTCGGCTGAAGACGCTTTGCCCTGGGGCACTTCGGCGAGTTGATTTAAGGTGCTGGGCCGGTGGGGGCTAGGACTACGTCCGAATTACTCCTTAAACAAGGCAAGTCTGCCAGAACACCTGTCCCCAATCAGGGCAGAGTGTCCCGAGTGCCTCAGATAAACTCCAGGTGTTTGGAATTTGGAGTTTGGAGTTTGGAATTTCTTCCACGATGAGCCGAGCTGAGTCCCACCCTCACTTCCGGCCTGCACAGTTGTAGTCTATTTATCTCTCTGTTCGAGTCCGACTAACCTGATATGAAGTTCTCCAGAGAACCGTGCCCAAATATTTCTGAGTTCGTTGACTTGAAGATCAGTTCAGAGGCTTATTTTATTGTTGATTTGAGAGAAGATCGGAGGAGAGGCAGAAAGTCACCTTTTCACTCCGCCATCTTGGCTCTGCCCCCTCTTCAACATTTACTCTTGCAAAACCTTGTGTTTAAAATTTTTCCCTCCCTTCCTCCCACTCCCTTCCCTACATGGCAAACAATCTAATATATTTTAAACATGTGCAATTCCTCTATACATATTTCCACAATTATCATACAGCACAAGAAAAATCATATCAAAAAGGAATAAAAGAGAAAGAAAAACAAAATGCAAGCAAACAACAACAAAAAGAGTGAAAATTCTATGTTGTGATCCGCAATCAATCCCCACAGTCCTCTCTCTGGATGCAGATAGCTCTTTTCACCATAAGACCATTGGGACTGAATCACTTAGTTGTTGAAAAGAGCCAAGTCCATCAGAATTGATCATCATATAATATTGTTGTTGCCATGTATATTGATCTCCTGGTTCTGCTGATTTCACTCAGCATCAGTTCACGTAAGTCTCTCCAGGCCTCTCTGAAATCATCCTGCTGATCATTTCTTATAGAACAATAATATTTCATAAAATTCATTCAGCCATTCTCCAACTGATGGGCATCCATTAAGTTTCTATTTTCTTGACTATTAGTGCTTTTTTTTTTCTTTTTTTTTTTTGGCTGAGTCAATTGGCAATTTAAGTGACTTGCCTAGGTCACACAGGTAGGAAGTGTTAAGTGGCTGAGACTCAAATTTGAAATCAGGTCCTCCTGACTTCAGGGCTGGTCTATAGAGCACCAGCTCTATCCACTGTGCCATCTAGCTGCTCCCTATTAGTGCTTTTTAAGGCATTCTTCTCTTCAATTTTTGTGGCTCATTTCCATTTGTCCAATTCTATTTTTAACATGTCCTTTTCTTTAATATTATTTTTTACTTCTTTTATCAATCTACTGACTCCTTTTTTTCTTTTTTTTTCCTGAGGCAATTGGGGTTAAGTGACTTGCCCAGGGTCACACAACTAGGAAGTGTCAAGTGTCTGAAGTCAGATTTGAACTCAGGTCCTCCTGACTTGAGGGCTGATGCTCTATCTACTGTGCCACTTAGCTGCCCCAATCTATTGACTATTCATAATTTTCTTTCATCATTCTCATTTCTTTTATCAATTTTTCTTCCAGCACTCTTACTTAATTTTTAAAACCTTTTTTGGTCTCTTCCTGGAATTCTTATTGTATTTGTATCCAATTTACATTTTTCTTTAAGGCTTTTCTTGTGGTTGCTTTGACATTGTTGTCTTCTTTTGGGTGTATGTCACTATAGTAACTTGTTATGGTAAGATTCTTTTGTTGTTGCTTTTTACCTATTTTTAAGCCTATATCTTGGCTTTTAATTTTATGTTAAAGTTGGGTTCTGCTTCTGGGTGGAGGGGCCACAACCCAAAGCTTCAGACCTTTTTTTCCCATGCTTCATGACTTTAATAAAGATGAGTTGAACAACTTTTTTAAAATTAACATACCTCTGAAAATTAGCTTTTCTTTTAATATTCTTCTTTTTTCAAATTTTGAGTTCCAAATTCTTTCATTGAAAAGGCTGGTACTTTGACATAGGTTTTATATATATACATATATATATATATATATATATGCAGCATATTTCCATGTAGGTTATTCTATGAAAGAAAACACAGATTAAAAAAAAAACAACAACAAGGAAAACAAAGAAAAATATCTTTGATCTGCATTTAGGCTCTACCAGGTCTTTCATCATAAGTCTTACAGAAATGTCTTGGATCATTTTACTGCTGAAAATAACTAAGATACTGACAATAGATCATCATACAACATTGCTGTTTTTGTGTACAATGTTCTACTGGTTTTGCTCATTTCACTTTACATCAGTTTAATTAAGTCTTTCCATGTTTTTCTGAGAACATTCTGCTGATCATTTCTTAAAGTTCAATTATGTTTTATCACAATCACATATAACAACTTTTTCAGCCATGTCCCAATTGATGGATATCCCCTCAATTTCCAATTATTCACCATCACTAAAAGAGCTGCTATAAATACTTTTGTACATCTAAAGTCCTTTTACTTCGTATTTTTATCTCTCTGGGATACAGACCTAGTGGTCAAACAATATACATGATTTTGCCTTTGAGCAAAGTTCCCAATTGCTCTCCAGAACGGTTAAATCAGTGTACAACTTCAACAATTTATTAGGGTTTTTAATTTTTCTACATCATTTTGTCCTTCAACATTCATCATTTACCTTTTCTGGTATATTAGCCAATCTGACAGATGTGAGATAGTACCTCAGAGTTCTTTTAATTTGCATTTCTCTCGTCTCTCAATGATTTAGAGCATTTTTTTTCTTTGATTACTTAGTCTGAAAACTGCTTCTTCATATCTGTTGACCATTTTTCAATTAAGGAATGGCTTTTATTTCCACAAATTTGACTCCATTTTTTATGTTTGAGAAATGAATTTTTTTCCAATAGTATTTTATTTTTCCAAATACATGTAAAGATAGTTTTCAACATTCATTTTGGTTTTTTATTAAAGCTTTTTTATTTTCAAAACATATACATAAATGATTGTCAGTAGTCTGAGAGAAGATTAAATGACCATCCTTTTGTTAATTGTCTACTGTCCTTATTAATAACATTATTAAATTACCCCAAAATATATGCATAGATAATTTTCAACATTCATCCTTGCAAAACCTTGTGTTCCAAATTTTTTTCTCTCTCCCTTCCCCCTAACCCCTTTCTTAGTTGGCAAGTAAACCAATGTTTTAAACATGTGCAATGCTTCTATACATATTTCCACAATTATGCTGCACAAGAAAAATCAAATCAAAAAGGGAAAAAATAAGAAAGACAACAAAGTGCAAACAACAACAACAAGTGAAAATACTATGTTGTAATCCACACTTGGTCCCCACAGTCCTCTCTCTAGATGCAGATGGTTCTCTTCATCATAAGACCATTGGAACTGGCCTGAATCACCTTACTTCAACATTCATTTTGTTAGGATTTTTACTTCCAAATGTTTTCTCCCTCCCATTACTCCCCCCGCCCAAGACAGCAAGCAATCTGACATAGATTATACATGTAGAATACTTTTAACCATATTTCCATATTTGTCAAAATATGGACCAAATAAAAATAAGACCAAAAGGGGAAAAAACATAAGAAATTAAAAGCAAATAAACAAACAAAAAGGGTGAAAATACTGTTCATCAATCCACATTCAGTCTCAATAGTTCTCTCTCTGGATGCAGGCGGCATTTCCAACCCAAGTCTATTGCAATTGTCTTGGATCACTGCATTTCTGTGAAGTGCTAAGTCTATCATAGTTTATCATCACATAATTTTATTATTACTATGTACAATCTCTTAGTTCTGCTCAGTTCATGTAAATTTTTCCAGGCATTTCTAAAATAAGTTTGCTTATCATTTGTTATAGAACAATAATCTTCCATTACATTCATAAACCCTATTATATCATCCAGCCATTCCCCAATTGATGGGCATTCACTCAATTTCCATTTCCTTGCCACTATAAAAATTTCTGCACATGTGGATTTCCTTTTCCCTCTTTTATGATATTTTTGGGATAGACTCAGTAGTGACACTGCTGGATCAAAGGGTATGCATAGTTTTATAGCCCCTTGGGCATAGTTCCAAATTCTTCCCCAGAATGGCTAGATCTGTTCACAGCTTCACCAACAATGTACTAGTATCCCAGTTTTCCCATATTCACTCCAACATTCATCATTATTTTTCTTATTTTCTTAGCCAATCTGAGAGTTGTAAAGTAGTACCTCAGTCATCTTAATTTGCAGAGAAATGAAATCTTTATCTGAGAAATTCAATGTAAACATTTTTTTGCACAATAATGATTAGCAACTATGTATTTCCCTCCCTCCTATTTTCCTCCTGTTTATCCTGTTTATCATGTTACTCTCTTTTTCCTTTTATCCTGCCCATTCTCGAAAATGTTTTGCTTCTGACTTTTAACTCCCCCAAACTTCCCTGCCTTCTATCAACTTCTCTTATCTCCATCTCTTCCTACTTTCCTGAATAGTAAGATAGATTTCTATACCCAACTGTGTATATTATCTCTTTTGAGCCAGTTCTGATAAAAGTAGGGTTCATATGACTTCTCCCCTTTTATTTCCCCATTTTCTCCTTCACTGTAAAAATCTCTTTCATACCTCTTTTATATCAGATAATTTATCCCATTCTGCCTCTCCCTTTTCCCTTCTCACAATGCATTTTTCTTTCTTATTCCTTAATTTTATTTTTTTTAGATAATCAGCATTACTTTCAGCTCACACAGCTTCAGACCTTTCTGCTCCCATTTTTAGAGCTAGTTCTGTGGGTCTGTAAGTTTTCATTAGATCCAATACGGTATGATCTGGTCACTGATCTCCAAGCCTGTGTTCTAAACAGCCACCAGTGCTAGCACTCCTGCCCCCAGGATTGCAACAAGGTATTCAGATCTCCTGTAGCTACAACTGCCAGTGCTGCCTTCTGTTCTAGAACTGAGACAATGGGCCCCACAAGTGTCACCACTCTTTCTGGCCCCAGGACTGCAACCTGGAATTGAGTATGGGCAATGCACCAGGACCCAGCATCAGCAAAGGACTCTTTGAAATCTCCTTCCTAAGGAAAGGGACCCACAAATGTGCAAAAAATTTTTTTGTTTTTGTTTGTGGCAGCCTTTTTTTTTTGTTATTTTGTTTGTTTTTTTTTAAATTTTTATTTTATTTGCATAACATATGTGTGGGTAATTCTTCAACGATAACCCTTACATAGCTTTCCGTTACAAATTTTTCCCCCCAACTCCCCACCCCTCCCCTAGATGGCAGGATATCCACTACATGTTAATTATGTTAAAATATTGGCAAATCGAATATATGTATACATATTTCCAAACTTATCATTGGTGTGCAAGAAAAATCTTATCTACACAAACGATATATCAGATAAAGGAAACACAATGTAAGCAAACATCAATCAAGGAGT
Source organism: Myrmecobius fasciatus (assembly GCA_023553655.1). NCBI lineage: Eukaryota > Metazoa > Chordata > Mammalia > Dasyuromorphia > Myrmecobiidae > Myrmecobius > Myrmecobius fasciatus. Next base: position 42,780 of record JAJPUD010010012.1, read on the forward strand.
ATGAGAATGTTATGTTGTGGTCCACATTTCGCATCCCTCTCTCTGGGTGTATATGGCTTTCTTCAGTGAACAATTGGAGGTGGTTTGAAACATTTCATTGTTGAAGAGAGCCATGTCCATCAGAATTGATCGTCATATAGTACTGTTGTTGCCGTGTATAATGATCTCCTGGTTCTGCTCATTTCACTCAGCATCAGTTCATGTAAGTCTCTCCAGGCCTCTCTGAAATCATCTTGCTGGTCATTTCTTACAGAACAATAATATTCCATAACATTCATATACCATAATTTATTCAGCCATTCTCCAATTGAAGGGCATCTATTCAATTTCCAGTTTCTAGCCACTACAAAAAGGGCTGTGTGGCAGCCTTTTTTGAAGTGGCTAGAAACTGGAAACTGAATGGATGCCCATCAGTTGGAGAATGGCTGAACAGATTATGGTATATGGTTATTATGGAATATTATTGCTCTGTAAGAAACGACCAACAGGACGATTTCAGAGAGGCCTGGAGAGACTTGCATGAACTGATGCTAAGTGAAATGAGCAGAACCAGATCATTGTACACAGCAACAACAAGACTATATACAATGATTAATTCTGATGGAAATGGTTCTCTTCAACAATGACGTGATTCCAACATAACATTTTCACATTTTCTGTTGATGTTTGTTGCATTTTGTTTTCCTTCTCAGGTTTTTTTCTTGTAGATCCGATTTTTCCTGTATAGCAAGATAATTGTATAAATATGTATACATATATTGGATTTGTCATATATTTTAACATAATTAACATGTATTGGATTACCTGCCATCTAGGGGAGAAGGAGGGGGGAAGGAGAGAAAAATTTGGAACAGAAAGTTTTGCAAGGGTCAGTGTTGAAAAATTACCCATGCATATGTTTTGCAAATAAAAAGCTTTAATAAAAAAAATAATGTGATTCAAATCAGTTCCTATTGTTCAGAGTTGAAGAAAGCCATATACATCCAGAGAGAGGCCAGTGGGAACTAAGTGGGAACCACAACATAGTATTTTAACACTTTCTGTTGATGTTTTCTTGCATTTTGTTTTCCTTCTTAGGTTTTTTTTTCCTTTCTCTTTCTAGATTCGATTTTTCTTGTGCTGCAAGATAATTGTATAGATATGTATACATATATTGGATTTATTATTTATTTATTTTAACATATTTAACATATATTAGACTACTTGCCATTTAGGGAAAGGGGTGGGGGAAAAGAGAGAAAAATTTGGAACAGAAAGTTTTACAAAGGTCAATATAGAAAAATTACTTATGTGTTCTGTAAATAAAATGCTTTAATAAAAAAAAAAAGAAATCTCCTTTCTATCAGTTATCTGACCACTATACATATATACAGCCATAAGATAATATATGTCAAAGCTGCTGCCACTAATACAGCTGTCCCTAAGGCATCCTGGTGCCTGAGGATGGCCTGTGTGGTCTGCACTGTACTCTGGGCTTAATCACTGCCCAAGTAAAACAGACCACCATCTAACATTTTCTAATTTCCCTTAATCTGGAAAATTGCTTAGGCTTTTCCTTGATTCTCCCACTCCAGAATTTCATCTGAGGTGACATTTTTGCAGGGAAATGGGGGAGAGCTAGACCAAGTGCTTCTCCATTCTGCCACCTTGACTCCATCTTCCCCAATTTTCATCCTTCTTGATGTCTCTGAAGCATTTAACATTGATGACCATTCTTTCTTCCTAAATATTCTCTGGATTTTCATGACACTACTCTCTCTCCATTCTTCTTCTTCCTGTCTGACTACTTCTTTTCAGCGTCCTTTGCTTGGTCATCATTCATATCATGGCCCCTAGCCATGGTTATACTATAATGCTTTCTCTTTAGTCTCCTTTTCTCTCTATAATAACTCAAGACAAAAAATCCATTTCCTGTCTCCATTCTTTCACAAAGACTATCCCTCTATACCTGAAATAAGACTTATTTATCTCCACTTTGGAAAATCCCTAGCTAGGAAAATGTCGTACATTATTGCTTTGCTAAAAAGAGTTAAGTCTATCATAGTTGATCATTTTACAATGTTGCTGTTACTTTGTACAATGTTCTCCTGGTTTTGCTCACTTCATTCAGCATCAGTTCATGTAAGTCTATCCAGGTTTTTCAGAAATCTGCCTCCTCATTACTTCTTATAAAACAACAATATTCCATTACATTCATATTTCACAATTTGTTCAGTATTTCCTCAGTTTATGTGCATCCCCTAAATTTCCAATTTTTTGCCACCACAAAGAAAGCTGCTATAAACATGTTTGTATCTGTTGGTCCTTTTCCCTTTTTGATGATCTCTTTGAGATACAGACCAAGTAGTGATATTGCTGGATCAAAGTATATACAGAGTTCTTTTTTTTTTTTAATAGTCTTCTTTTGTTTCTTTTTTCTTTCTTTTTTTATAGTCCTTTTGGCATAGTTTTAAATTTCTCTACAAAATAGTTTAATCCATTCACAGCTCTACCAACAAAGTATTAGTATTGTAATTCTACTACGTTCTCTCGGACATTTATCATTTTCCTTTTCTTTCATATTAGCTAATATGATAAGTATAAGGTGATATCTCAGAGTTGTTTTAATTTTAATTTTTAATTTAATTTTAACCTCTTTCCTCACAAGCTTCTTGTTTTCTACTGTCTTGTCTTTTCCTCCATTATCTTCTACATTAGAAATTTATAGCATTATAAATATAGTATATAAATAATTATATACATAAATGTTAACAAAAATTTGTCTTTCTTATGAAAGACATTCTTATGATTGTATGCAATGTATCTGTTGAGAGACAAGAAGACTATAGCCAAATCTAACTAGAAATTCAAAATTACTCAACTAGTAAGTGGAAAAGTCATGAAATGGATTAGATGTTATAAGTGACTAGTGAGAGCAGTTTCAGTTGAGTGATAAATTAAACGTTAGAAGCTGAGAAGTAATATAAAGTGCCTCTCCTCTTCCAGATTGAATTTGGGGTTAAGTGACTTACTCAAGGTCATATAGCTGATAAGTTTTAAATGTCTGAGGTCACATTTGAATTCAAGGTCCTTGGACTTCATGACCAGCTCTTTATCTACTGTGTCATCTAGCTGCCCCAAACTGCCAGTCATGTCATAGACTTCAAACAGATAACATAAATAGTAACTCCTCAAGATTCCATTCATTATTAAAGATTCAGTAACAGTATCCAAATCCCTCTGGAAGGAGTTATTGAAGCTAGGGTTACATATAAGCAGCATTTAGGAGTTTTCTTAAAAAAATCAAAGGAGGCTACCTAGACAACTTAGCCATAAGTGAGAAAAAAGTTCCTTAAAAACCTGATGGAATTATAGAGCATTGAACCAATGGATAGACAACTGACTGGGAACAGATTAAGTTACTGTCTGTAGGATCAATCGTGCCCCTCTTGGACTTTAAGAAAGCAATTGTCAATTCTGAAATGACAATTTGCTTTTTACTTTTTCAGTTATGTCTCGTGGAAAAAGCTGCAAAGAGAGTGGGATAGTGTGGGGACAGGATTCTTCATCTTTCCTCCCATCCTTCCATTGGGAATGACATCTTTAGCAGAAACATTGTGGTAAAGTGGTGTCATCTGAAGAGTCGAGAAACTGAGATGTTGGTGCCTGAAGCTGTAATCCTGCTCAGCAAATTGAGAACTAAAATTCCTGCTGGTCCTAGGATATGGGTTCTGGTGCTTCCTAAAAATACATAGTAACAAACTAGTTCAGGCTGAGCCTGAAATTGAAGATAGTGAAGGCCGCCGTGTTTAAGCATTTGAGCTACAAAAAGTTATCAAACTGTGCATACCCTTTGACCCAGCAGTGTTTCTATTGGGCCTATATCCCAAAGAGATCTTAAAGGAAGGAAAGGGCCCCACATGTGCAAGAATGTTTGTGGCAGCCCTTTTGGTAGTGGCTAGAAACTGGAAACTGAATGGATGCCAATTGGAGAGTGGCTGAATAAATTATGGTATATGAATGCTATGGAATATTATTGTTCTATAAGAAACAACCAGAAGGATGATTTCAGAGAGGCCTGGAGAGACTCGCATGAGCTGATGCTGAGTGAAATGAGCAGAACTAGGAGATCATTATACATGGCAACAACAATATTACATGATGATCAATTCTGATGGACATGGCTCTCTTCAACAATGAGATGTTTCAAATTAGTTCCAATTGTTCAGTGAAGAAAGCCATATACACCCAGAGAGAGGGATATGAAATGTGGACCACAACATAACATTTTCATGCTCTCGATTGATGTTTGCTTGCATTGTGTTTCCTTTCTCAGATTTTTTTTT